>ML783417.1:58765-77643 GCA_009831015.1 Picea engelmannii | reverse complement strand
GCAATGCTTCAACTCCTCGAGCGCCTTCTATTGAGATTCAGACCAAAAGAATTTTGCTTTAGCTCCTCCCTTGGTGACTTGACTCAAGGACCAAGTGATATGAGAGAATCCCAACACAAATCTGCGGTAGAAATTGACAAGACCTAAAAAGTTGCAGAGCTCTGTTAGGGTGGTTAGGGCTGGCCAATCCAAAATGACTTGGATCTTTGCTGGATCCACATGCACCCCCCGTTCATCAATAATCTATCCCAGATATTGAACCTGGGTTATGCCAAAAGTACATTTCTCCAAATTGACACACAACTTATGTTGCCGCAGTGTTTGGAGGACCTGTCGGATGTGGTGGAGGTGCTCTTCCTAAGTCTGTCTGAATATTAGAATGTCATCCAAGTAAACCACTACAAATGAGTTGGTGAATGGTCGCATGATGTCATCCATTAGCCTCATGAAGGTTGCAGGGGCATTCGTCAACCCGAAAGGCATGACCAACCATTCGAAAAGGCCCTCCTTGGATTTGAATGCAGTCTTCTACACATCAGAGGGTTCAATTGGTACCTGGTGATACCCAGACTTCAATTCGATCTTGCTGAAATATTTCACCCCCTTGAGTTGGTCCATAAAGTCATCAATCTGTGGGATCAAGTACCTATTCTAGATAGTGATCTTGTTCTGTGCCCGATAGTCAATGCAGAGTCTCCAAGTCCCATCCTTCTTCTGCACCAACATGATCGAGCTCCCATAGGGTGATGAACTCGACCGAATGTGACCTTTCTACAACAACTTCTGAATCTACCTCTTGATTTCATCATTCTCCGGGACAGAGCACCGATAGATGGGTCCATTGTGCAGCGACGCACCTGGGGTCAGATTGATGGGGTGTTTTGGAGCCACCCATGTTTTTCTATCCCTTCACAAGTTTCATTCTTAATGCTTGAAATCTAAAAATAGTTTTCATTTTTCCCTCTGAGATATCGATGATCTCTTAAAGCTTGATCACGCGAGCAACGATGATTTTTCCACTCTCGAAACAAGTCCTACCTGTCGTGAAATGTTTCCTCTTTCGTTCAACTTCGATATCTTGTAGATCGGATACTATAACTCATGCAGTTCACACGTCCTGAGTCACGAAACAACGAAGTCATTTTAACTTTTCACTCAAAACAGTAATGAGGGTAAAGTTTTCCCCAACTCATGATTAAACGTCGTCGGGGTTTCGCGCCTTGTCGATCGCCAAACCCAAAAATTTATTTTCATAGCCCTGATAGCTGAGAACATGAAGTCCTTATTTGAGTAACTCATGTCAAGGTTAAGGGTAAAAGCTAAACCGTGGTTAAAAAAAAATAAAAAAAATTCGGTGTTTCGCCACTCAGCGCTATCCTTTTCGAAAATTACACTGTCTTAACCCCGACTTGCGAAGTCACGATGCGGTTATAACGTGATTAATTAATCACTTAATCCAATATTATCTTCCCTTTAATTAAGTCATGTTGTCGTGATCTCGCGGTTTCGCAGCTCGCCATGTAATTTTCCCAGAAACTCATCTTCGAAGATCCGAGTCGCGATATGGCGAATGTAATAATTATAAAATTAATCAATGCCCCAAACCACGATTACCTTTTATTAACCAAAATTTATCTGCGCAGTCTCGGGTGTTAGAGACTCAAAATGTTAAAGTAAATTCCCTGATATAGCGAGTACCGAAACATTGTTAACAGCGGTAAAATCGGATTAACTAAGCTAAATCAATGAATATCCCGCGCTTTGATGTCTGCACGATTTACAAAGTAGCCTTTTGCCTCCATGCGCCAACTAAGATTTTAAAACCGCCAAAATTTATGACATTAATGAGGAAATAGGGTAAATCGATAATATAAGATCGGATTTTTATGGCAGAATTTATTTCCAAATGTGATTTGACAGACTTGTTTTGAAAGGTACCGAGTTTTTTGAGTATATGTAAGAGCTCTGTTTCATTATAACAAATGCATTTTCATAGCATGCAGAGCACATCACCTCTGAGTAAACTGACTTCTGTATGTATACCCAGTTCTATCATAGAAGAGATAAAACGCAAGCTTCAGCCATGGCTCCGCGAAAAGCATCAAAGGAAAATGTTGAGGTTTCGGGACAAGGCTCAAACAATGTCTCTGATACTTCACCCCGAAGTATCAACTCAGTCCTGAACTGGTCATATGTTTCAGATATTCTACAAGCAGAATTGGTGGATTATTCCGATGACTCCAACGACAATGAAAGAGATGATTTAACCACCAAGTACACAATAGTCGTCCAATCTAGAATGCACAGAGTAGTATCCAGACCGCGGTTGCTTCCATATTATGATATGGTCTGATGGGCATTGGACCATGTGGACATACCGACCAAGACTATCATGAACGAGAAGAGAGTCACCATCGGGACTTTCAGGCCGGAGCATCTGCAAACCATGTATAAGCTTCCCACGACGTCTGACCACACATATGGCGCTGATTTCTTGGAAGAATTCAAGGAGAAGGAATGCAGACAATATGATAAAACCATGTTCAGTTTGATAAAAGATTGGGTTTCGAACACCGTAAATTTCAGAGCTGATACCCACGGCATATATTCAATCGCTTCGTTAGAAACGCAGTACAGATATGTGGCCATGATGACATGCTAGTTATATGGGAAAGAGGACACATCACATTTTTTCCTGGCGTGGGTGCCTCTAATGTTTCGGGTCGCCGAAGGCAGTTCCTTTAACTGGGCAAAGATGCTTTCGGATAGTTTGACCAATCGGGTCACAGAGTATCGGGAGCAGAAGGAGAATGGGAAAGCATCGTCATTCTTCATGTCTGCATATATTATGGACGCAATTTATTCTATGACACCATTTCCATTAATGAGCCGGAGTTGGACTCCAGCCGAAGACGAACCCATACATGTATATCATGCAAAATTATGGGAAAACAAAGCGGAAAATTTTGCTTATGAAATTTTTAATTGGGTAATGGTGCCCCTGCACATCGCCATTTTTGGTCACCCGCCACCCTGGATCTCGGACAGCATAGTGACAAATCTGAGCAGCATAGCGAACTGGTACGTAGAAGTAGAATTTTCATACCTCAGAGTTTTTGGGGCTTCTATTCCCCCGCATGCGCTGCCATTTTTCATTCTCGACAAGCTGGCTTGTCGCGAGGTTGCCCGACAAACGGTAATTGGTGGTGTAAGTAAAGAACTTAAAGGGTACTCGAAGAAGGTATGGCCGTCTTTTCCTGTACGTTTGAATTCTTATTCTTTATTAGATTTCGGGCATGCCAAAGCCGAGGCGACATCCCTGGAAGACTTAAATTTGGTCTCCATCGAATACAAGAAGCACGATCCACAGAGGGTCATGAGCAATCACTTGGCCAATTGCGGACTCAAGAGATTTGAACATGAGAATTCACCCTCGGATGACATTTTCCGAGGAGCAAGGTCCTATGAGGGGATTCTATCCCATATACAATCCTTGGCACCCGATGAAAGAGCCGATGTTCTGAAGTTCCAGGAACATCGACGTAGTTGTCTTCCCACTGTGTTGCGAGGAGAGGGTCCAGGTATTTCAGAAACGAAACAGAAGGGTGCCGAAGGTTCTAAGGAGGTGACCCCTGACCAAGGAAAACACCAGGATGAGGGGGAACAAATACAGGACAAAAGGATAGAAATAAAGACTCCAAAACCGTCGAAGAAGCACAATCCGGAGACAGAAATAAAGACTACAGAACCACTGAAGAAGCAGATTTTGGTCGATACTCCGGGAAAATCAGTGAAATAGATCGGAGAACCCATCACATCAGTCACCCCCTTGCAGTCAATGCAGGGAAATATCGATGAGGGATGGATATTTAATGAAGAGCTGAGGCCCATAAGAGTAGAAGAACTCCCTCCGAATGAGTTTTTCTTCAATAAAAAGAGAAAGGCAGTAGTGAAAATGGAATTCTATCAAGAAGGAGAGTCGAATGCCAAGAAATATAAAGTTATGACTGAGGGAAAGGATAAAAAGAGTGAGAAATTCACCACTGAAATAGCAGGGACACTAGAAGCATATGCCTCGATGAATCAATTCTCAGTCCGGCTCTTAAAGAACCAACTTAAAATAAAAAATCGCCTAATTAGGACCCTTGAAGCCAGACTAGCCTAAACAACAGAGAATGCTAAAGACTAGGCGAGCGTGGGAATAGAGCAGGCCAGATTGGCTGATAAAAATGAGATAGAGATGCTCAAAACTAAACTTGAGCAAGCACAACTGGTGGTCCGGGATGGTCAGATGCAAGCAAGCCAACAAAGGGATTTGATCGAACAACTGCGGGCCAGGGTGGAGACCACCGAGAGAAGAATGATAAACATCGGGATGTTCAAATCCCAGGTGATCGAGATTTGGAGCAGAGTTTCTGTGACACAGCGAAATTTGCTCACCAAGATAGAAGCGATCTGAGACAACTATTTGCTAGTAAATCAGGTTTCCGAGAACTTATCTGCCAGAGAAAGGGATGTCAAAGCAGCTCGGGTCGCATTCCAGGAGGCTGTGATAGTCACGAACAATAGGGTTTCGACAGGTACTCCCAGGTTCACCATTTTAGAGCAAACCAGAGGGAACATTTTGTTAAAGGAATGGGAGCATAACATCGCTGAAGGCTAGCAGCGGGCCAAAAAGATAACCAATTATTTAGAGGAGGCCTTCAGTTCTATAGATGACGATCTTCTAGGCAATGATAGTGGAGGTAATGCCGAGAGGTTGATACAAATGAATGTGGAAAAGATCTCTCTTTATCTGAAGGAAAAAGAAGAAAGAGAGTCGGCTGATATCTCTCAGATGACTATGGTGGACATATTCCAAGTAGATAAATGCATGATTAAACCCAGCGCGCAATTATGCGCCTAGAATGTTACTTGTTCGAAGCTAGCTGTCAAGCAAAACCATCGCGGCTAATATCTCAGTTGGTTGAAAGATGTATCGCCTGTACCAAGCTCGCGCAACGACAAACATCTGGCACCAAGTGAAGAGAGAGTAGGAGAAATGGAGCGATTGCTCTCTTCTCTGTCATAACCAAAATTTTGTGACCATTGAGATTCTATCTATTTGTAAAATTGTATAAATATACCACAGAAAGAAACAAACGAGGCTGGACCTTTTTGTGTTTTTTGTAATAGAGTTTTTTACATTTGAGAGTTAATACAAGCAGATCTGAAGATTCTCAATTCTATCACGACTGTGTTACAAGTTTGCTTCCTTGTATCTCATATTTCATTTCATTTCATATTCTTAATTGATGTGTTTCGTTATAATTTAGTACGACCACTACTATAGCGAATAAATTTTGGTTTTCTACAATTGTTTACTGTTTTTCCTCTGTACCAGCTATCAGCGGGTGTAAGACCAGTCTGCATTTTCAAAATTTTACACATATTCTCTGCTACATCGGTTATTTCCTTACAATTTTCCTCTTCTGTTTATGCGTGAGACTCTTCCTTGGTAGGAGCCTTACACCATAGGCAGATAAATGTTTTTCTCTCACCTCACATCTTTTATTAAAATATAATACAGTTATGGGAAAGAGACTTTGATTTGCATCCATAGTTTATTCCTTAAACCATAAATTCTCTTTTATACGACCAAATTGAGACAACACTTAATCTCTCTCTGAATTTTTTCCTACTTTTACTGTTCCTCCATGACTGTACCTGTACCAACACAGCCTAATATCGAACCCGGGCTATTGAACCAAATGCACATTGCCTTAAACCTTTTCGACACTATTCTCAAAATGGCTATTAACCGGGTCGAGCTTGAACGTTCATGGGAAACCATTGAACAAGATACAGCTATCTAGGAACAGTTGGAATCTAGACAACGCCAATGAAGAAATCTTCCTTAGTTTCCTTCCCAGAAGGTTGACGTTTCTCTCTTCTCCATCTTTTACCCACTTTCGGATGCCTTGAGACTGAACTTTTAAGCCTTAAGTACAGACTCAGGAACAACATCTTTCTGGCACCATTGTTGGGGACCGAAGTTACGAAATCTTTTTCCCTGGGAAAATGACATTTGTTTTTCGTTGAAAGTGTTACCCTTTTATAGTGAACAAAGAGTACACACCTTTTAATTCTTTCTAAATATTTCACTTGGCGACTCCACAAATAATAAACTAGCATCCGGTCGAAGGAAAACTAGACAAAACCTGGATGGTAAGCAGATTACGCCCGTTACCGATCCCGAAAAGATTCTAAAAGCGAGAGGCTTTCTCAAGCCAACCGTTGTAGTTTACAAACTTAAAACCCCACCGCTGAAGACTAAAAGTTCTTTCGAACCCTCAACTTCGCTCAGTCCTCTCTTTGATACTAAAGTTTCAACGCCAAATTGCTTTGAAATTAGGAGTGATATATATCCGACAGTCCCATTAGTACACAAAGGAAAGGACCCTATTGAAAGTTCGTCATATTTTTACGTACCATCTTTTCTTTAGTTGAATTTCCCGACTTCGCCAAATTCTGAAGAGTGTGTTACACACTCGGTTTCCACACCCGTCAGTTCTCCCGATTTCATCTCTTGCAAATCCGAGGAACCGAGTCCTCGCGTTCCTTATCTTTTCTCGTCGGATTTCCCTCTTCGCGAAGAAAACAAAGAGTCACTTTTAATTTTCCAGAACCCCCTTTATAACTTTTCACAAATAACGATGGCAGCTGCTGGAGGAGGAGGTGGAGGGTTTGTAGGAGGAGGAGGAGGGTTTATCGGAGGAGGAGGGGGAGGAGACCCTCTAGGAGGAGCTGGAGGCCAAGGGCCTGCCCCCCCTCCCAGAGTTTTTGTGAAAGTTGCAGCCAGATATGCTCCCTTAGTATTGCCTATCCCTCTACATGACCTTCCCGAAAATTACATAAAAAATCTACCAAAATTCACCAGGGAAGGGGATCTAACTGCGACAGAACATATTAATTTCTTTGATCAATTCGCTGACATTCTAGGTATTGAGCATGAGGACGTATATTCGAGACTCCTTATCCAAACCTTTGAAGGTCAGGTCCGAACTTGGTTTTGGAGCCTACCCGCAGCTTCTATCTTGTCTTATGATGCTTTGGAAGATGCTTTCCTCAGACAATGGGGCGAGAGAAAAGACCATATATATTATTTAACTGAATTTGGGTCTTTAAGGAAAAAGAACTCAGAAACAGTCATGGAATTTATTCATAGATTCAACAAACTGTATAATAAGATCCCAGCCGAGGTTAAACCATCCCAACCCGCGGCCAAAGTGACTTTCGCCAAAGCTTTCGAACCAGATTTTGCACTCCTTTTGCGAGAGAGAAGGGGAGCCACCTTAAACCAAATGCAGGATGATGTAGTAGAAACAGAGTCTAATATGATGGCTTCGGGTAAGCTTAAAGCTAAATTAGAGACTGGAAATCGAGAGACCAAACGCTTTAGAGAACAGGCAGGTCCTTCAGGGTCAAATAGATCTGCAAATGATAGGGTGGATGATATGGCGAGAGTGATTAAAGAACTGGCAAATAAATATCGAAAATAGAACTCGAACAGGCTAAAGCTGACTCTTTCCCAAAAAAGGATTTCAAAAGGAACCCCAACCCCCCGAACCAACAAAGACAAATAAAAAATGAGGATAACAAAATACAAGCTCCCTTAAAGAACAAAAATTTCATATGAGCGAACGATTTTCAAGACTTCGGAGATTCGGATAATGATGTCATGAACTTCGGTGATGACTGCACTCAACCATATATGACTCATGAAAAATCCCTAAACACGCAACAACCGGCGAATAAGGGTGAAGAAGGTGATCACATTGATCTTTGTGAATCTCAACCAGAAACTGAGATGATAATGGCTGAGTTTCAACTGAAGTACAACTTAAGATCTAAGAGTAAGACCACCTCAATTGATCAACCAAAGAAAATACTTCAAAGAGGTCAAGCTTATGAGCCTCCTTCGGAAGAGACCTTATTGTCCAACAACAAAACGAAAATTGTAAGCGCACAAGAGTCCGAAGTGGAAAAAGTTGAAACTCAAGCACAAGGAACCGAACAAGTAAATAAAGTTACGTCTTCAACCAGGACCATGAGTGATAAAGAAGTCCAAACAAATAAGTCAGAAAGGAAGGATTTGGAAGTCTCAACCAAAGAAACAGACAAGGTGAGCGGAACTTTCAGTTTTGAATATGAGATAAATAAAATTAAGATACCAATCCCTTTGGTAGAATTAGCAAAAAACCCCGTTTATCGGAAGCAAATTACCAAAGAGATGGGCATCTCTGAGCTAGAAAGCCATTTTGATGTTTTAAACCAGGAATATGATAAACCTAACATCACCTTTGGTCCCCATTTTGAAGGGGCCAAAGACACCATAGCTCCCTTTTATATCACTCTGAATGTCTATGATCAATTGCTACACAATTGTATGTTAGACTCCGGAGCCTCCCATAACGTTATGCCCAAGATTATTATGGACAATTTGGGTCTCCATATCACCAAACCTTATGGATATATATACTCTTTTGACTCAAGAAGGGTTAAGTGTATGGGGATGATTAAATATCTGGTAGTTACCCTGGCGCAGGTCTCGGTTAAGAGTATCCTGATGGATGTGGTTATCACAGATATTCCCCCTAAGTATGGCTTGTTGTTATCTAGGTCATGGGGAGCCAAGTTGGGGGGTTCTCTTCAGTTGGACATGACGTATGCCACAATTCCTGTGTTCGGTGGTCAGTTCACTCGGTTGTATAAAGAAACGAGATTAGCATATATAGTGAGTGACCCTCAAAACCCAAACAATTTCCCTATCTACATTGCGGACCAAGATCTGGGAAATTGTATCTTGTCTTTTGATGATGGTTTAGATGGTTGTCCGGGGGAAAATGATATAGAATGAGAAGAGTCGGATTACATAACAGAAGATCTGTGTAATACTGGTGTCTGGAAAATGTGTTTTGACGGTGCTTCATCTTCTGAAGGGGTGGGTGCAGGAGTGCTTTTGGTGGGTCCCGAAGGTAATTTTGTTGTTCATTTTTCCTATCGACTGCAGTGGGACATAGAATACACTAACAACGTATGCAAATATGAAGCGTTGATCTTAGGATTAGAGGCTACCAAAAAGCTAAATATAAGTAACTTGGAGGTATATGGTGATGCAGAGTTAATAGTCAAACAAATAAACCGACAGTACCTAGCCAAGCATCCTAGACTAAGAACATACAGAAATTGTGCTTGGGATCACATGGAAAACTTTTTCTCATCCGTAAATGTCCATTTTATCCCTCGCTCAGAGAATCTACATGCTGATGCATTGGCAAAGGCAGCTTCAACCTTCTCTCCTCCCATGACTTTCAAATTGAAGTATCACATTGAAATCAGATACAAATCCTCTATACCAGACAATATCCGCACTGGCAGGTCTTTGAAGATGACGAACAAATTAAGAAATTTCTTGTAGCAGTGGGTGAGTTCTCCGAATCTCATGCAGACCAAGAGAATCAAAATGACTCGATGTGGATCATGCAAGAAGGGGAAGATCCTGAAACCTTCCGAGAAAAAATTGTGGATCATCATATGATGGTCCTTAAAAACAACCAGATTCCGAAAGGATTAATTCCTTTAGAAAGACTTTTTGATCAGAACGACGTACCTGCAAAATCCACCTTGCAGCCCCAACCAGAAGAAGTGGAAGACTGTGATATACGAACTGAAAAAGAATCCAGGGTGGTAAAAATATCCAAGTTCCTCCCTTCTGAAGTAAAAGATAAGTACAAAGACCTACTCAGACAGTATAAAGATGTTTTTGTCTGGTCTTACGATGAGCTAAGAACCTATGACACTTCCATAATTGATCACAAGATACCCTTGAAGCTTGGGGTCAAACCGTTTAGGCAAAATCTTAGACAGATTAACCCCATTTTGCTACCTGTGATCGAAAAGGAAGTTAAGAAACTTTTAGACGTGAAAATAATCATACCTCTGAGATACTCAGACTGAGTAGCAAACCTGCTCTCGGTCAGGAAAAAGAGCGGGGAAATCAGACTGTGTGTGGATTTCTGAAACTTAAATAAGTCGTCTCTCAAGGATAATTATTCGCTGCCTAAAATGGACCATGTGATAGAAAAAGTTGTTGGAGAAAACTGAATGTCTATGATACATGGGTTCTCTGGTTATAACCAAATCGCCATGAATGAACAAGACAGGGAAAAAACTGCTTTCACCACACCATGGGGTATGTTCATGTATGACAAAATGCCTTTTGGTTTGATGAATGCAGGGGCCACTTTCCAGCGAGCTATGGACATCGCTTTCGTAGGAGAAAGGGACAAGTTCGTAGTCATTTTCCTCGACGATTTGATGGTTTTCTTTAAAACTGATGAAGAACACTTGATGCATCTCAAACAGACCTTCAAAAAATGCCGCAAGTTTGGTCTATATTTGAACCCAAAGAAATCACATTTCTCTATGCGGGAAGGTAATCTTTTGGGCCATATTGTATCTAGGGATGGAATCAAGATTGATCCTAAGAGGATTGAAGCAATAGATACTATAAATATTCGCAGAAATGTAAAAGAAATTCAATCTTTCTTAGGAAGAATAAATTTTTTACGAAGGATTATCCCCAATTTCGCTGAGATTATCAAATTGATCACAGGAATGTTGAAGAAGGACAGTGGGCTAAATTGGACAACTGAGGCCAGAGCATCGTTTGCGGATATTAAAAAAGTCATAAGCGAGGCACCTGTGTTAGCAAGACCAGACTATTTGAAATATTTTCTGATTTTCTCATTTGCCTCTGAACATACTATCGTCGCGGTGCTCCTATAAAAGAATGAAGAGGGTTTCGAACAACCAATCACGTTTTTTAGCAAGAGCCTTAGAGACGCAGAACTGAAGTATGACATAATAGAAAAATAGGCTTACGCAATGGTAAAAGCATTAAAGGCATTCAGAACCTACGTGCTACATTCAAAGATAATCGCATATGTGCCTACCAGTTATGTGAAAGATATATTGGTACAACCAGACAGTGATGGAAGAAGAGGGCGATGGCTCGCTAAAATCCAAGAATTCGATCTGGAACTTAAACCGACCAAATTGATAAAAGGGCAAGGCCTGGCCAAACTCTTAGCTGAGTCAAATCTCAGAGCCCTTGATATCGATTGCCTGAAGGAAGGCGACAAAGACACAGACCTAAACGAGCTGGATGAAGAAACAAGTCCAACCCAGATCGAAGAAAAGTTCTTATCATTGGGCTAGTACAGAGACATAGTGTCATACCTGCTAACCCTAAAATGCCCAAATGAACTATCACCATCAAAAGCCAGAACTTTAAAACTCCATGAAGTTAAATATTGTATCGTCGAAAGTCATCTATATTGGAAAGAACCACTCAGTTTCCTGTTAGCCTGTTTAGTCGAATCGGAAACTCAGCGGGTTATAAACAAATTTCATTAGGGAGTTTGTGGGGGGCATCACACATGGAGAGATACAACTTACAATATCTTGAGGGCTGGGTACTACTGGCTGAAACTATTTTCGGACGTCAATGCCAAAGTGCGTGCCTACAACCCTTGTCAACTATTCGCAGGAAAGCAGAAGCTCTCGACACTGCCTCTAGTTACAGTCAAGGCTGAAGCCCCATTTCAGCAATGGGGTCTGGACTTCATAGGCGAGATTAATCCCCATTCCAGCGCTCAACATAAGTGGATCTTAACAACTATAGATTATTTTACTAAGTGGGTGGAAGCCATTCCAACCAAAAGGGCAACAGACTTGGTGATAATCGATTTCTTGGAAGATAATATTTTGTCAAGATTCGGTTGTCCCCGAAAGATAGTTACTGATAATGCCCCGGCCTTTAAATCTATGGCTATGATCAACTTCTGTCAAAAGTATAACATTGTTCTTAGCCATTCCACAACATATTACTCTCAGGCAAATAGATTGGCTAAGTCTTCTAATAAGAGCCTGGTAAAAACAATCAAGAAAGTATTGGATGAAAATAAAAGGACTTGGCAGGTGCACTTAAAATATGCATTATGGGAAAATCGCATCAGCACTAAAAGGTCTATCGACATTTCACCGTTTCAAATGGTCTATGGGACAGATGTTGTTCTACCTATAAACTTAGCGCTACCAGTGATGAAGTTATGGCAGGATCAAAACGAAGAACCCAATCATGTAACCAGGAGAATTATTCAGCTGATTGAGGTTCAACAACATAGAGTTGAAATTGATGGAAAGATGCAGAAGTACCAAGATGATATGAAAGAATTGTTCGACCGCAAGGCAAAGGACAGGGAATTCCTCCCAGGTGATTTGGTGCTAAGATGGGATGCCAGAAAGGAAGAATCCGCGAAGCATAGTAAATTTGACCACCTCTAGTATGGACCATTCAGGGTCTCGGCTCCGGAAGGAAAAAATTCTTTCCTACTGGAAAATATAGACGGATATGTCCTAAACGCCCCTGTCAATGGGCGATATTTAAAGCATTACATGACGTTACAGTCACTAGATAAAAAAAAGAAAACAAAAAAGGAAATAAATAAATAAATAAATTTTGTTATATATATTTTGTACATACATGTATTTTCATTTAAACATTGCTTTTTGATATTCTGTTTTTTCGTTCATAGACTTTCGACACATTTTAGATAAGATTCGTATTTTTCTTTTACAGGATTCCAGCTGCATACGAAACAAGCAGGAGGGGTAAACTGAAAGTCGATGTCAGAAATAAATCGGCATAAACAGGTGATACCTAAAGTAATTTCGTATTGCGCAAAGAAAGTAAAGTGAAAAGGTAAAGATGAGATTTCTCAAAAGACATGTTATAAAGGATTGTTAAAGAAAACCGAGGTAATGCCATTCAAACTGCAGTATCAACTGAAATGATAGATAACAAAGTTGTTTCTTGGTCTGATAATATCTGAAAAAATTAAGACAATTTAAGCGATTCGCCCAATATAAAAACAGACAGTCAAAGTAAACTATCCCCGAAAGTATCTACCAGAGTCAGTCTTGAATTGTTTGGACCTCTGTATTTTCAGTCAATAAATCGCTACCTGGCATCCTTTCTATCTTTGGGTTTAACTTTCAACAAGTCACCATCTTTCCGTTTCATTATATGAAGGGATAAAAGTTTTTCGTTTCAACCTCATGAGTTTCAAAACAGATTGTGGAAAGAAAGTGGGTCTTCACAACTACCCGATCCCCAGCTAAGTGAAGGAACGTTTAGAGTGATCCTAACTTTCCTAGGTTTTTCAACGGCATCGGAGGATTGAAGCTTGCTCAAATGGAATGCCCTTAAAAAGTTATTTTCCTCTTTCTCCCTAAGAACGAAGATGTCGTGAAGGTCAAGGGAAGGTTGGTACCGAGTAATCGAAGTAAGTTGACAGACCTATAATGCAAAATATTACACAGATATCAGCCCTGATAAAAACTGATTGCCCCCATCTTCGCGCTCTAAAAAGTAAATTATAATACAGGTGGTGAAAGTAAATTCAGAAATGATTGCCCCCACCTAGTCCAAGAGACGATGAAAGGAAATTCAGAAATGATTGCCCTCGTCTCAGCATTTAAATGCATAAATATATTCCGAAGTGGTGAGAGGAAATTCGGTTAAAAGGGGCCAGATAACTTCACCAAGGTACTGAACAGGATCGCTGGTAGTGAAGCAATGTTTGAGATATTTGTAAGGCTATTATACATGAATATCACTCTACTCCGGTAACCAATGATTTTTAAAACCTGATCCACATCCCAAATTCAAATGGGACTCCCCAATTAACAACATATAATCTTATTCTTTTAGTGCAAGCCGATAACCACAAGATCTGTTGGGTCTCCTAAGACTGTTTCGATCATCTTAAAACACACCTGAATTTAGTAGCGGGAAAGGGAAAATTGTGAAAGGTACTACAACTATGTTTAAAAAGAATATTTGATTTTGTAAAAGCTTTTTGAGGTAAAGAACAAAGTATTTTTCCCCATTTCGTACCCTCTTCTCGAGAACCTTTTCGCTTGATTGAGCTTTTGACTCCATTTACCCAATATTGGCACGTGGTCTACTGTTCTTCCCGCCTCACAGAAAGGCAGGATCCCTAGTTGGAGCCTATGTTGGAGCCGCCCCTGTTTTTCTAGCCCTTCACAAGTTTCATTCTTAATGCTTGAAATCTAAAAATGGTTTTCATTGTTCCCTCTAAGATATCGATGATCTCTGAAAGCTTGATCACGCGAGCAACGATGATTTTTCCACTCTCGAAACAATTCCTACTTGTCATGAAACGTTTCCTCTTTTGTTCTAATTCGGGATCTCGTAGATCAGATACTATAACGCATGCAGTTCACATGTCCCGAGTCACGAAACAATGAAGTCGTTTTAACTTTTCACTCAAAACAGTAACGAGGGTAAAGTTTTCCCCAACTCATGATTAAACGTCGTCGGGGTTTCGCACCTCGGCGATCGCCAAACCCAAAAATTTATTTTCATAGCCCAATAGCCGAGAACACGAAGTCCTTATTTGAGTAACTCATGTCAAGGTTAAGGGTAAAAGCTAAACCATGGTAAAAAAAATAAAAAAATTTCGACGTTTCACCACTCGGCGCTATCCTTTTCAAAAATTACCCCATCTAAACCCTGACTCGCGAAGTCACGATGTGGTTATAACGTGATTAATTAATCACTTAATCCAAGATTATCTTCCCTTTAATTAAGTCATGGTGTCACGATCTCGCGGTTTCGCAGCTCGCCATGCAATTTTCCTAGAAACTCATCTTCGAAGCTCCGAGTTGCGATATGGAAAATGTAATAATTATAAAATTAATCAATGCCCCAAACCACGATTACCTTTTATTAACCAAAATCGATCTTCGCAGTCTCGGGTGTTAGAGACTCAAAATGTTAAAGTAAATTCCCCGATATAGCAAGTACCGAAACATTGTTAACAGCGGTAAAATTGGATTAACTAAGCTAAATCAATGAATATCCCGCTCTTTGATGTCTACACGATTTACAAGGTAGCCTTTTGCCTCCATGCACCAAATGATATTTTAAAACCGCCAAAATTTATGACATTAATGAGGAAATAGGGTAAATCGATAATATAAGATCGGATTTTTATGGAAGAATTTATTTCCAAATGTGATTTGACAAACTTGTTCTGAAAGGTACCGAGTTTTTTGAGTATATGTAAGAGCTCTGTTTCATTATAACAAATGCATTTTCATAGCACGCAGAGCACATCAACTCTGAGTAAACTGACTTCTGTATGTATACGTAGTTCTATCGTAGAAGAGATAAAATGCAAGCTTCAGCCATGGCTCTGCGAAAAGCATCAAAGGCAAATGTTGAGGTTTTGGGACAAGGCTCAGACAATGTCTCTGATACTTCGCCCCGAAGTATCAACTCGTTCCCAAACTGGTCATATGTTTCAGATATTCTACAAGCAGAATTGGTGGATTATTCCGACGACTCTGATGGCAACGAAAGAGATGATTTAACCACCAAGTACAAAATAGTCGTCCAATCCAGAATGCACAGAGTAGAAGCCAGACCGTGGTTGCTTCCATATTATGATATGGTCCGATGGGCATTGGACCATGTGGACATACCGACCAGGACTATCATGAACGAGCAGAGAGTCACCATCGAGACTTTTAGGCCGGAGCATCTGCAAACCATGTATAAGCTATCCATGATGTCTGACCACACATATGGTGCTGAGTTCTTGGAAGAATTCAAGGAGAAGGAATGCGAACAATATGATAAAACCATGTCCAGTTTGATAAAAGATTGGGTTTCGAACACCGCGAAGTTCAGAGCTGATACCCACGACATATATTCAATCACTTCGTTAGAACCACAATACAGATATGTGGCCATGATGACATGCCGGTTATATGGGAAAGAGGACACATCGCATTTTTTCCTTTAACTAGGCAAAGATGATTTCAGATAGTTTGACCAATCGGGTCACAGAGTATCGAGAGCAGAAGGAGAATGGGAAAGCATCGTCATTCTTCATGTCCGCATATATTATGGATGCAATTTTTTCTATGACACCATTTCCATTAATGAGCTGGAGTTGGACTCCGGCCGAAGACGAACCCATACATGTATATCATGCAAAATTATGGGAAAACAAAGCGGAAAATTTTGCTTATGATATTTTTAACTGAGTAATGGTGCCCCTGCACATCGCCATTTTTGGTCACCCGCCACCCCGGATCTCGGACAGCATAGCGGGCTGGTACGTAGAAGCAGAATTTTCATACCTCAGAGCTTTCAGGGCTTCTTTTCCCCTGCATGCGCTGTCATTGTTCATTCCCGACAAGCTAGCTTGTCACGAGGTTGCTCGGCAAACGGTAATTGGCGGTGTAAGTAAAGAACTTAAAGGGTACTCGAAGAAGGTATGGCTGTCTTTTCCTGTACGTTTGAATTCTTATTCTTTATTAGATTTTGGGCATGCCAAAGCCGAGGCGGCAGCCCTGGAAGACTTAAATTTGGTCTCCATTGAATACAAGAAGCACGATCCACAGAGGGTGGTGAGCAATCAACTGGCCAATTGTGGGCTCAAGAGATTTGAGCATGAGAATTCACCCTCAGATGACATTTTCCGAGGAGCAAGGTCCTATGATGAGATTCTAGCCTGGATACAATCCTTGGCACCCGATGAAAGAGCCAATGTTCTGAAGTTCCAGGAACATCGATGTAGTTGTCTTCCCGCTGTGTTGCGAGGAGAGGGTCCAGGTATTTCGGAAACGAAACAGAAGGGTGCCGAAGGTTCTAAGGAGGTGACCCCTGACCAAGGAAAACACCAGGACGAGGGGGAAAAAAAGAAGGACCCGGGGACATAAATAAAGACTCAAGAACCACCGAAGAAGTAGAATCCGGAGACAGAAATAAAGATTCCAGAACAGCTGAAGAAGCAAATTTTGATCGATACTCCAGGAAAATCGATGAAACAGATCAGAGAACCCATCACATCAGTCACCCCCTTGCAGTCAATGCAGGGAAATATCGATGAGGGATGGATATTTAATGAAGAGCTCAGGCCCATAAGAGTAGAAGAACTCCCTCTGAATGAGTTTTTCTTCGATAAAAAGAGAAAGGCAGTAGTGAAAAGGGAATTCTATCAAGAAGGAGAGTCGACTGCCAAGAAATATAAAATTATGACTGAGGGAAAGGATAAAAAGAGTGAGCAATTTGCCATTGAAATAGCAGGGACACTAGGAGCATATGCCTCGGCAAATCAATTCTCAGTTGGGCTCTTAAAGAACCAACTTAAAAGACAAAATCGCCTAATTAGGACCCTTGAAGCCAAACTGGCCACAACAATAAAGAATGCTAAAGACCAGGCGAGCGTGGGAATAGAGCAGGCCATATTGGCCGATAAAAATGAGATAGAGATGCTCAAAACTAAACTTGAGCAAGCACAACCAGTGGTCTGGGATAGTCGGATGCAAGCAAGCCAACAAAGGGATTTGATCGAACAGCTGTGGGCCAGGGTGGAGACCGCTGAGAGAAGAATGATAAACATCAGAATGTTCAAATCCCAGGCGATCGAGATTCGAAGCAAAGTCTCTGCGGCACAGCGAAGTTTTCTCGCCAAGATAGAAGCGATCCAAGACAACTGTTTGCTGGTAAATCAAGTTTCCGAGAACTTATCTGCCAGAGAAAGGGATGTCGAAGCAGCTCAGGTGGCCTTCCAAGAGGCTGTGATAGCCATGAACAACAACGTTTCGGTAGGTACTCCCAGGTTCACCATTTCAGAGCAAACCAGAGGGAACATTCTGTTAAAGGAATGGGAGCATAACATCGCTGAAGGTCAGCAGCAGGCCAAAAAGATAACCAATTCTTTAGAGGAGGCCTTTAGTTCTACAGACGGTGATCTGCTAGGCATTGACAGCAGAGGTAATGCCGAGACGTTGATACAAATGAATGTGGAAAATATCTTGCTTGATCTGAAGGAAAAAGAAGAAAGAGAGTCGGTCGATATCTCTCAGATGACTATGGTGGACATAATCCAAGTAGATAAATGCATGATTAAATCGAACACACAATTATGTGCCATCGACATCATAGATGGACAGATGGAAGATAGGCTGCAGCAGTTAGCCCGAGAATGTTACTTCTTTGAAGCCAGTTGTCAAGCAGAACCATCGCGGCTAATATCTCAGCTGGTTGAAAGATGTATTGCCTGTACCGAGCTCGTGCAACGACAAACATTTGGCACCAAGTGAAGCAAGAGTAGGAGAAATGGAGCGATTGCTCTCTTCTCTACCATAACCGAAATTTTGTGACCATTGAGATTCTATCTATTTGTAAAATTGTATAAATATACCACAGAAAGAAACAAACGAGGCTGGACCTTTTTGTGTGGTTTGTAATAGAGTTTTTTACATTTGAGAGTTAATACAAGCAGATTTGAAGATTCTCAATTCCGTCACGACTGTGTTTGATCCGAATTATTTTCGGCACGAAATGAGAGTGGAGATATAATAAAGAAATGCGCAGAGGTATCGTGTATATCCAGTAATATAACAGAAATGTATCAGATATGCAACCATAAACACAGAGATACAGTAATACACGATTTCTATTAATGAAAGAAATGTACAGAGACTATAAAAATACAGAGTGAAAGACTCGCTAGAATGGTGGCAGCTTATCTCTAAGAAGAGATGTGACGGCTACTCGCATTCGCAAGAAGATGGTTACAATGAAGCTCGAAAGGCCTTTTTACAATACATGGGAATGCCAAAATTCCTAGACATCCAAAAACCTAACCCTAGGAGATGAAGCGCCAAAAGTCATGTGGGCCCCGTTTGGGTAAGTTGGTGCATCAACTTCCCGGGGTCGTAACTTTTGC
>ML783417.1:30430-58665 GCA_009831015.1 Picea engelmannii | reverse complement strand
CCTAGGAGATGAAGCGCCAAAAGTCATGTGGGCCCTGTTTGGGTAAGTTGGTGCATCAACTTCCCGGGGTCGTAACTTTTGCATACGATCTCCGTTTTAGGCGTGTGATAGCTCGTTGGAAAGGTATCGTAGAGGAGATTCATTTTGGGGGCTCAGTCATGCCCTAGGCTATCATTGAGCACCTCGACCTCAAAAAACCTTCATTTAGGCCCTCAAAATGGCCCTGGAAGTTAAACCTGCTAAAAATAGTAAATTGCCAAAATGGCCAGAAAATTGTTTTGAGCCATTTGGAAAATGTGGGTGGCCCCCGATATCCACCTGGATCAGTGTTACAAGTTTTCTTCCTTGTATCTCATATTTCATTTCATTTCATATTCTTAATTGATGTGCTTCATTATAATTTAGTACGACCACTACTATAGCGAATGAATTTTGGTTTTCTTCAATTGTTTATTGTTTTTCCTCTGGACCAACTATCAGTGGGTGTAAGACCAATCTGCATTTTCAGAATTTTACACATATTCTCTGCTACATGTGTTACTTCCTTACAATTTTCCTCTTCTGTTTATGTGTGAGACTCTTCCCTGTTAGGAGCCTTACACCATAGGCAGCTAAATGTTTTTCTCCCACCTCACATCTTTTATTAAAATATAATACAGTTATGGGAAAGAGACTTTGATTTGCATCCCTATTTTATTCCTTAAACCATAAATTCTCTTTTATACGACCAAATTGAGACAGCACTTAATCTCTCTCTGAAGTTTTTCCTACTTTTACTGTTCCTCCATGACTGTCCCTGTACCAACACAGCCTAATATAGAACCTGGGCTATCAAAATAAACGCACATTGCCTTAAACCTTTTCGACACTATTCCCAAAACCACTATTAACCGGGTCGAATTTGAACATTCATGGGCAGCCATTGAACAAAATATAGCTATCCAGGAACAGTTGGAAGCCAGGCAACGCCAATGAAGAAATCTTCCTTAGTTTCCTTCCCCGAAGGTTGACGTTTCTCTCTTCTCCATCTTTTAATCACTTTCGGATGCCTTGACACTGAACTTCTAAGCCTTAAGTACAGACTCAGGCACAACATCTTTCTGGCGCCGTTGTCGGGGACCGAAGTTAGAAATATTTTTCCCTGGGAAAACGACATTTGTTTTTCGTTGAAAGTGTTACCCTTTGATAGTGAACAAAGAGTACACACCTTTTAAGTCTTTCTAAATCTTTCACTTGGAGACTCCAAGAATAATAAACTGGTATCTAGTCGAAGGAATACCAGACAAAACCCAGATGGTAAGCAGATTACACCCGTTACCGATCCCCAAAATATTCTAAAAGTGAGAGACTCTCTCAAGCCAACCACTACAGTTTACAAACTTAAAACCCCACCGCTGAAGACTAAAAGTTCTTCTGAACCCTCAACTTCGCTCAGTCCTCTCTTTGATACTAAATTTTCAACGCCAAATTGCTCCAAAATTAGGAGTGATATTCATCCGACAGTCCCATTAGTACACAAAGGAAAGGACCCTATTGAAAGTTCGTCGGCTTTTGACGTACCATCTTTTCTTCAGTTGAATTTCCCGACTTCGCCAAATTCTGAAGAGTGTGTTACACACTCGGTTTCCACACCCGTCGGTTCTCCCAATTTCATCTCTTGCAAATCCGAAGAACGGAGTCCTCGCATTCCTTATCTTTCCTCGTTGGATTTCCCTCTTCGTGAAGAAAACAAAGAGTCACTTTTAATTTTCCAGAACCCCCTTTATAACTTTTCACAAATAACGATGGTATCTGCTGGAGGAGGAGGTGGAGGGTTTGTAGCAGCAGGAGGAGGGTTTATCGGAGGAGGAGGGGGAGGAGCCCCTCTAGGAGGAGCTGGAGGCCAAGGGCCTACCCCCCCTCCCAGATTTTTTGCGAAAGTTGCAGCCAGATATGCTCCCTTAGTATTGTCTGTCCCTGTAGATGACCTTCCCAAAAATTACATAAAAAATCTACCAAAATTCACCGGGGAAGGGGATCTAACTGCAACAGAACCTATTAATTTCTTTGATCAATTCGATGACATTATAGGTATTGAGCATGAAGACGTATATTCGAGACTCCTTGTCCAAACCTTCGAAGGTCAGGTCTGAACTTGGTTTCGGATCCTACCCGCAGCTTCTATCTTGTCTTATGATGCTTTGGAAGATACTTTCCTCAGACAATGGGGCGAGAGAAAAGACCATCTATATTATTTAACCGAATTCGGGTCTTTAAGGAAAAAGAACTCAGAAACAGTCATGGAATTTATTCAGAGATTCAACAAACTGTATAATAAGATCCCAGCCGAGGTTAAACCGTCCCAAACCGTGGCCAAAGTGTCTTTCGTCGGAGCTTTCGAACCAGATTTTGCACTCCTTTTGTGAGAGAGAAGGGGAGCCACCTTAAATCGAATGCAGGACGATGCGGTAGAAATAGAGTCTAATATGATGGCTTCGGGTAAGCTTAAAGCTAAATTAGAGACTGGAAACCGAGAGACCAAACGCTTTAGAGAACAAGCAGGTCCTTCAGGGTCAAATAGATCTGTAGACGATAGGGTGGACGATATGGATAGAGTGATTAAAGAACTGGCAAATAAAATATCTAGAATGGAACTCGAACAGGCTAAAGCTGACTCTTTCCCAAAAAAGGATTTCAAGAGGAACCCCAAACCCTCAAACCAACAAAGACAAATAAAAAATGAGGATCAAAAAATACAAGCTCCCTTAAAGAACGAAAATTTCATAGGAGCGAACGATTTTCAAGACTTCAGAGATTCGGATAATGATGTCACGAACTTCGGTGATGACTACACTCAACCATATCTGACTCATGAAGACTATGAAAAATCCCTAAACATGCAACAACCGACGAATAAGGGTGAAGAAGGTGATCACACTGATCTCTGTGAATCTCAACCAGAAACTGAGATGATAATGGATGAGTTTCAACCGAAGTACAAATTAAGATCTAAGAGTAAGCCCACCTCAACTGCTCAACCCAAGAAAATACTTCAAAGAGGTCAAGCTTATGAGCCTCCTTCAGAAGAGACCTTATTATCCAACAACAAAAAGAAAACGGTAAGCGCACAAGAGTCCAAAGTGGAAAAAGTTGAAACTCAAGCACAAGGAACCGAACCAGTAAATAAAGTTATGTCTTCAACCAGGACCATGAGTGATAAAGCAGTCCAAACAAATAAGTCCGAAAAGAAAGGATTCAGAAGTCTCAACCAAAGAAACAGACAAGGTGAGCGGAACTTTAAGTTTTGAATATGAGATAAATAAAATTAAGATACCAATCCCTTTGGTAGAATTAGCAAAAAACCTCGTTTATCGGAAGCAAATTACCAAAGCGATGGGCATTCTCTGAGCTAGAAATCAAGTCTAATGTTTTAAACCTGGAAGATGATAAACCTAACATCACCTTTGGTCCCCATTTTGGAGGGGCCAAAGACACCATAGCTCCCTTTTATATCACTCTGAATGTGTATGATCAATTGCTACACAATTGTATGTTAGACTCCAGAGCCTCCCATAATGTTATGCCCAAGATTATTATGGACAAGTTGGGTCTCCAGATCACCAGACCTTATAGATATCTGTACTCTTTTGACTCAAGAAGGGTTAAGTGTATGGGGATGATTAAATATCTGGTAGTTACCCTAGCGCAGGTCCCAGTTAAGAGTATCCTGATGGATGTGGTTATCGCAGATATTCCCCCTAAGTATGGCTTGCTGTTATCTAGGTCATGGGGAGCCAAGTTGGGGGGTTCTCTTCAGTTGGACATGACGTATGCCACAATTCCTGTGTTCGGTGGTCAGTTCACTCGGTTGTATAGAGAAACGATATTGGCATATACAGTGAGTGACCCTCAAAACCCAAACAATTTCTCTATCTACATTGCGGACCAAGATCTGGGAAATTGTATCTTGTCTTTTGATGATGGTTTAGATGGTTGTCCAGGGGAAAACGATATAGAATGAGAAGAGTCGGATTACATGACAGAAGATCTGTGTAATACTGGTGTCTGGAAAATGTATTTTGAGGGTGCTTCATCTTCTGAAGGGGCAGGTGCAGGAGTGCTTTTGGTGGCTCCCGAAGGTAAGTTTGTTGTTCATTTTTCCTATCGACTACAGTGGGGCATAGATTACACTAACAACATATGCGAATATGAAGCGTTGATATTAGGATTAGGGGCTGCCAAAAAGCTAAATATAAGTAACTTGGAGGTATATGGTGATGCAGAGTTAATAGTCAAACAAATAAACCGACAGTACCTAGCCAAGCATCCTAGACTAAAAACATACAGAAATTGTGCTTGGGATCTCATGGAAAACTTTTTCTCATCCGTAAATGTCCATTTTATCCATCGCGCAGAGAATCTACATGTTGATGCATTGGCAAAGGCATCTTCAACCTTCTCTCCTCCCACGACTTTCAAATTGAAGTATCACATTGAAATCAGATACAAACCCTCTATACCAGACAATATCCGACACTGGCAGGTCTTTGAAGATGACAAAAAAATTAAGAAATTTCTTGCAGCAGTGGGTGAGTTCTCCGAAACTCATGCAGACCAAGAGAATCAAAATGACTCAATGTGGATCATGCAAGAAGGGGAAGATCCTGAAACCTTCCGAGAAAAAATTGCGGATCATCGTATGCTGGTCCGTAAAAACAACCAGATTCCGAAAGGATTAATTCCTTTAGAAAGACTTTTTGATCAGAACGACGTACCTGCAAAATCCACCTTGCAGCCCCAACCAGAAGAAGTGGAAGACTGTGATATAGGAACTGAAAAAGAATCCAGGGTGGTAAAAATATCCAAGTTCCTCCCTCCCAAAGTAAAAGATAAGTACAAAGACCTACTCAGACAGTATAAAGATGTTTTCGCCTGGTCTTACAATGAGCTAAGAACGTATGACACTTCCATAATTGATCACAAGATACCCTTGAAGCCTGGGGTCAAACCGTTTAGGAAAAAGCTTAGACAGATTAACCCCATTTTGCTACCTGTGATCGAAAAGGAAGTTAAGAAACTTTTAGACGTGAAAATAACCGTACCTCTGAGATACTCAGACTGGGTAGCAATCCTGGTCTCGGTCAAGAAAAAGAGCGGGGAAATGAGACTGTGTGTGGATTTCCGAAACTTAAATAAGTCGTCTCTCAAGGATAATTATCCGCTGCCTAAAATGGACCATGTGTTAGAAAAATTTGTTGGAGAAAACCAAATGTCTATGATAGATGGGTTCTCTAGTTATAACCCAATCACCGTGAATGAACAAGACAGGGAAAAAACTACTTTCACCACACCATGGGGTACGTTCATGTATGACAAAATGCCTTTTGGTTTGATGAATACAGGGGACACTTTCCAGCGAGCTATGGACATCGCTTTCATAGGAGAAAGGGACAAGTTCGTAGTCATTTACCTCGACGATTTGACTGTTTTCTCTAAAACTGATGAAGAACACTTGATGCATCTCAAACAGACCTTCAAAAAATGCTGCAGGTTTGGTCTATCTTTGAACCCAAAGAAATCACATTTCACTATGCGGGAAGGTAAGCTTTTGGGCCATATCGTATCTAGGGATGGAATCAGGAATGATCCTAAGAGGATTGAAGCAATAGATACTATAAATATTCGCAGAAATGTAAAAGAGATTCGATCTTTCTTAGGAAGAATAAATTTTTTACGAAGGTTTATCCCCAATTTCACTGCGATTGTCAAATTGATCACAGGAATGTTGAAGAAGGACAATGGGGTAAATTGGACAACCGAGGCTAGAGCATCGTTCGCGCATATTAAAAAATTCATAAGCGAGGCACCTGTGTTAGCAAGCCCAGACTATCTGAAATATTTTCTTATTTTCTCATTTGCCTCTGAACATACTATCGCCACGGTGCTCCTAAAGAAGAATGAAGAGGGATTCGAACAACCAATCGCGTTTTTTAGCAAGAGCCTTAGAGATGCAGAACTGAAGTATGACATAATAGAAAAACAGGCTTACGCAATGGTAAAAGCATTAAAGGCATTCAGAACCTACATGCTACATTCAAAGATAATCGCGTATGTGCCTACGAGTTCTGTGAAAGATATATTGGTACAGCCAAACAGTGACGGGAAAAGAGGGCGATGGCTCACTAAAATCAAAGAATTCGATCTGGAAGTTAAACCGACCAAATTGATAAAAGGGAAAGGCCTGGCCAAACTCTTAGCTGAGTCAACTCTCAGAGCCCTTGATATCAATTTCCTGTAGGAAGGCAACGAAGACACAGACCTAAACGAGCTAGATGAAGAAACAAGTCCAACCTAGATCGAACAAAAGTTCTTATCATCGGGTTGGTATAGAGACATAGTGTCATACCTGCTAACCCTAAAATGCCTAAATGAACTATCACCATCTAAAGCCAGAACTTTAAAACTCCATGCAGTTAAATATTGTATCCCCGAAAGTCAGCTACATTGGAAAGATCCACTCGGTTTCCTGTTAGCCTATTTAGTCGAATTAGAAACTCAGTGGGTTATAAATGAATTTCATGAGGGAGTCTATGGGGGGCATCACGCATGGAGAGATACAGCTTACAAGATCTTGAGGGTTGGGTACTACTAGCCGAAACTATTTTTGGACGTCAATGCCAAAGTGCGTGCCTGCAACCCTTGTCAACTATTCGCAGGGAAGCAAAAGCTCTCGGCACTGCCTATAGTTCCAGTCAAGGCTGAAGCCCCATTTCAGCAATGGGGTCTAGACTTCATAGGTGAGATTAATCCCCATTCCAGCGCTCAACATAAGTGGATCTTAAAAACTACAGATAATTTTACTAAGTGGGTGGAAGCCATTCCAACCAAAAGGGCAACAGACTCGGTGGTAATCAATTTCTTGGAAGATAATATTTTGTCAAGATTCGGTTTTCCCCGAAAGATAGTTACTGACAATGCCCAGGCCTTTAAATCTATGGCTATGATCAGCTTCTGTCAAAATTATAACATTGTTCTTAGCCATTCCACAACATATTACCCTCAGGGAAATGGATTGGCTGAGTCTTCTAACAAGATCCTGGTAAATATAATCAAGAAAGTATTGGATGAAAATAAAAGGTCTTGGCAGGTGCACTTAAAATACGCATTATGGGCAAACCGCATCAACACTAAAACGTCTATCAGCATTTCACCATTTCAAATGGTCTATGGGACAAATGTTGTTCTACCTATAAACCTAGCGCTACCAGTGATGAAGTTATGGTAGGATCAAAACGAAGAAACCAATCATGTAACCCAGAGAATTAATCAGCTGATTGAGGTTCAACAACATAGAGTTGAAATTGATGGAAAGATGCAGAAGTACCAAGATGATATGAAATAATTGTTCGACAGCAAGGCAAAGGACAAGGAATTCCTCCCAGGTGATTTGGTGCTAAGATGGGATGCCAAAAAGGAAGAAGCCACAAAGCATAGTAAATTTGACCAACTCGGGTATGGACCAAGATGAAGGAAAAAATGATTTCCTATTGGAAAATATAGACGGAGAAGTCCTCAACGCTCCTGTCAATGGGCGGTATTTAATGCATTACATGACGTAACAGTCGCCAGATAAGAAAAAAAAAAGAAAAAAAGAAAAAAAAAAAAGAAAAAAGGAAATAAATAAATTTTATTATGTATATTTTGTACATACATGTATTTTCATTTAAACATTGCTTTTTGATATTCTGTTTTTCCGTTCATAGACTTTCGACACATTTCAGATAAGATTTGTATTTGTCTTTTACAGGATTCCAGCTGCATACAAAACAAGTAGGAGGGGTAAACTGAAAGTCGACGTCAGAAATAAATCGGCATAAACAGGTGATACCTAAAGTAATTTCGTATTGCGCAAAGAAAGTAAAATGAAAAGGTAAAGATGAGATTTCTCAAAAGACATGTTATAAAGGACTGTTAAAGAAAACTAAGGTAACACCATTCAAACTGCAGTATCAGCTGAAATGATTGATAACAAAGTTGTTTCTTGGTCTGATAATATCTGAAAAAATTAAGACAATTTAAGCGATTCGCCCAATATAAAAACAGTCAGTCAAAGTAAACTATCCCCGAAAGTATCTACCAGAGTCAGTCTTGAATTGTTTGGACCTCTGTATTTTCAGTCAATAAATTGCTACCTTGCATCCTTTCTATCTTCGGGTTTAACTTTCAACAAGTCACCATCTTTCCGTTTCATTATACGAAGGGATAAAAGTTTTTTGTTTCAACCTCGTGAGTTTCAAAACAGATTGTGGAAAGAAAGCGGGTCTTCACAACTACCCGATCCCCAGCTAAGCGAAGGAACGTTTAGAGTGATCCTAACTTTCCTAGGTTTTTCAACGGCATCGGAGGATTGAAGCTTGCTCAAATGGAATGCCCTTAAAAAGTTATTTTCCTCTTTCTCCCTAAGAACGAAGATGTCGTGAAGGTCAAGGTAAGGTTGGTAACGAGTAATCGAAGTAAGTTGACAGACCTATAATGCAAAATATTACACAGATATTAGCCCTAATACAAACTGATTACCCCCATCTTTGCACTCTAAAAAGTAAGTTAAAAGACAGGTAGTGAAAGGAAATTCAGAAATGATTGCCCCCACCTAGTCCAAGAGACGATGAAAGAAAATTTAGAAATGATTGCCCTCGTCTCATCATTTAAATGCATAAATATATTTCGAAGTGGTGAGAGAAAATTCAGTAAAAAGGGGCCAGATAACTTTACCGGGGTACTGAACAGGATCGCTGGCAGTGAAGCAATGTCTGAGATATCTTTAAGGCTGTTATACATGAATATCACTCTACTCCGGTAACCAATGCTTTTTAAAACCTGATCCACATCCCAAATTCAAATGGGACTCCCCAATTAACAACATATAATCTTATTCTTTTAGTGCAAGCCTATAACCACAAGATTTGTTGGGTCTCCTAGGACTGTTTTGATTGTCTTAAAACACACCTGAATTTAGTAGCAGGAAAGGGAAAATTGTGAAAGGTACTACACCTATGTTTAAAAAGAGTATCTGATTTTGTAAAATCTTTTCGAGGTAAAGAACGAAGTCTTTTTCCCCCTTTCGTACCCTCTTCTCGAGAACCCTTTCTCTTGATTGAGCTTTTGACTCCATTTATCCAATATTGGCACGTGGTCTACTGTTCTTCCTGCCTCGCAGGAAGGCGGGATCCCTAGTTGGAGCCTATGTTGGAGCCGCCCCTGTTTTTCTAGCCCTTCACAAGTTTCATTCTTAATGCTTGAAATCTAAAAATGGATTTCATTTTTCCCTCTGAGATATCGATGATCTCTGAAAGCTTGATCACGCGAGCAACAATGATTTTTCCACTCTCGAAACAAGTCCTACCTGTCGTGAAACGTTTCCTATTTTGTTCTACTTCAGGATCTCGTAGATCGGATACTATAACTCATGCAGTTCACACGTCCCGAGTCATGAAACAACGAAGTCATTTTAACTTTTCACTCAAAACAGTAACGAGGGTAAAGTTTTCCCCAACTCATGATTAAACATCGTTGGGGTTTCGTGCCTCGGCGATCGCCAAATCCAAAAATTTATTTTCATAGCCCCGATAGCCGAGAACATAAAGTCCTTATTTGAGTAACTCATGTCAAGGTTAAGGGTAAAAGCTAAACCATGGTAAAAAAAATAAATAAATAAATAAAATTTCAACGTTTCGCCACTCAGCGCTAAAATTTTCGAAAATTACACCATCTAAACCTCGACTCGCAAAGTCACAATGCGGTTATAACGTGATTAATTAATCACTTAATCCAAGATTATCTTCCCTTTAATTAAGTCATGTTGTCGCGATCTCGCGGTTTCACAGCTCGCCATGTAATTTTCCCAGAAACTCATCTTCGAAGCTCTGAGTCGCGATATGGTGAATGTAATAATTATAAAATTAATCAATGCCCCAAACCACGATTACCTTTAATTAACCAAAATCAATCTTCGCAATCTCGGGTGTTAGAGAATCAAAATGTTAAAGTAAATTCCCCGATATAGCGAGTACCGAAACATTGTTAACAGCGATAAAGTCGGATTAACTAAGCTAAATCAATGAATATCCCGCACTTTGATGTCTGCAGAATTTACGAGGTAGCCTTTTGCCTCCATGCACCAACTGAGATTTTAAAACTGCCAAAATTTATGACATTAATGAGGAAATAGGGTAAATCGATAATATAAGATTGGATTTTTATGGCAGAATTTATCTCCAAATGTGATTTGACAGACTTGTTCTGAAAGGTACCGAGTTTTTTGAGTATATGTAAGAGCTCTGTTTCATTATAACAAATGCATTTTCATAGCACGTGGAGCACATCACCTTTGAGTAAACTGACTTCTGTATGTATACGCAGTTCTATCGCAGAAGAGCTAAAACAAAAGCTTCAACCATGGCTCCGCGAAAAGCATCAAAGGCAAATGTTGAGGTTTCAGGACAAGGCTCAGACAATGTCTCTGATACTTCACCCCGAAGTATCAACTCGGTCCTGAACTGGTCATATGTTTCAGATATTCTACAAGAAGAATTGGTGGATTATTCTGACGACTCCAACGACAACGAAAGAGATGATTTAACCACCAAGCACAAATTAGTCATTCAATCCAGAATGCACAGAGTAGTAGCCAGACCGTAGTTGCTTCCATATTATGATATGGTCCGATGGGCATTGGACCATGTGGACATACCGACCAGGACTATCATGAATGAGCAGAGAGTCACCATCGGGACTTTCAGGCCGGAGCATCTGAAAACCATGTATACGCTGCGCACGACGTCTGACCACACATATGGCGCTGAGTTCTTGGAAGAATTCAAGGAGAAGGAATGCGAACAATATGATAAAACCATGTCCAGTATGATAAAAGATTGGGTTTCGAACACCGCGAAGTTTAGAGTTGATACCCATGGCATAAATTCAATCGCTTCGTTAGAACCGCAGTACAGATATGTGGCCATGATGACATGTCGGTTATATGGGAAAGAGGCCACATCACATTTTTTCCTTGCATGGGTGCCTCTAATGTTTCGGGTCACCGAAGGCAGTTCCTTTAACTGGGCAAAGATGCTTTCGGATAGTTTGACCAATCGGGTCACAGAGTATCGGGAGCAGAAGGAGAATGGGAAAGCATCGTCATTCTTCATGTCCGCATATATTATGGACACAATTTGTTCTATGACACCATTTCCATTAATGAGATGGAGTTGGACTCCGGCTGAAGACGAAGCCATACATGTATATCATGCAAAATTATGGGAAAACAAAGCGGAAAATTTTGCTTATGAAATTTTTAACTGGGTAATGGTGCCCCTGCACATCGCCATTTTTGGTCACCTGCCACCCCGGATCTCGGACAACATAGTGACAAATCTGAGCATCATATCGGACTGGTACGTAGAAGTAAAATTTTCATACCTCAGATCTTTCAGGGCTTCTGTTCCCCCACATGCGCTGCCATTGTTCATTCTCGACAAGCTGGCTTGTCGCGAGGTTGTCCGGCAAACGGTAATTGGCGGTGTAAGTAAAGAACTTAAAGGGTACTCGAAGAAGGTATGACCGTCTTTTCCTGTACGTTTGAATTCTGATTCTTTATTATATTTCGGGCATGCCAAAGACGAGGCGACAGCCCTGGAAGACTTAAATTTGGTCTCCATCGAATACAAGAAGCACGATCCACAGAGGGTCGTGAGAAATCACTTGGCTAATTGTGGGCTCAAGAGATTTGAGCATGAGAATTCACCCTCGGATGACATTTTCCGAGGAGCAAAGTCCTATGAGGAGATTCTAGCCTGGATACAATCCTTGGCCCCCGATGAAAGAGCCGACGTTCTGAAGTTCCAGGAACATCGATGTAGTTGTCTTCCTGCTGTGTTGCGAGGAGAGGGTCCAGGTATTTCGGAAAGGAAACAGAAGGGTACCGAAGGTTCTAAGGAGGCGACCCCTGACCAAGGAAAACACCAGGACGAGGGGGAACAAACGCAGGACCTAGGGACATAAATAAAGACTCCAGAACCACCAAAGAAGTAGAATCTAGAGACAAAAATAAAGACTCCAGAACTACTAAAGAAGCAGATTCCGGTCGATACTCCGGGAAAATCGGTGAAACAGATCAGAGAACCCATCACATCAGTCACCCCCCTTGCAGTCAACGCAGGGAAATATCGATGAGGGATGGATATTTAATGAAGAGATGAGGCCCATAAGAGTAGAAGAACTCCCTCTGAATGAGTTTTTCTTCGATAAAAAGAGAAAGGCAGTAGTGAAAAGGGAATTCTATCAAGAAGGAGAGTCGACTGCCAAGAAATATAAAGTTATGACTGAGGGAAAGGATAAAAAGAGTGAGCAATTCACCACCGAAATAGAAGGGACACTAGGAGCATATGCCTCGGTGAATCAATTCTCAGTCGGGCTCTTAAAGAACCAACTTAAAAGAAAAAATCGCCTAATTAGGACCCTTGAAGCCAGACTGGCCACAACAATAGAGAATGCTAAAGACCAGGCGAGCATGGGAATAGAGCAGGCCAGATTGGCCGATAAAAATGAGATAGAGATGCTCAAAACTAAACTTGAGCAAGCACAGCTGGTGGTCCAAGATGGTCGGATGCAAGCAAGCCAACAAAGGGATTTCATCGAACAACTGTGGGCCAGGGTGGAGACCGCCGAGAGTAGAATGATAAACATCGGGATGTTCAAATCCCAGGTGATCGAGATTCGGAGCAGAGTCTCTGCGACACAGTGAAATTTTCTCGCCAAGATAGAAGCGATCCGAGACAACTGTTTGTTGGTAAATTAGGTTTTCGAGAACTTATCTTCCAGAGAAAGGGATGTCGAAGCAGCTCAGGTCGCCTTCCAGGAGGCTGTGATAGCCACGAACAACAGGGTTTTGGAAGGTACTCCCATGTTCACCATTTCAAAGAAAACCAGAGGGAACATTCTGTTAAAGGAATGGGAGCATAACATCGCCGAAGGCCAGCAACAGGCCAAAAAGATAACCAATTCTTTAGAGGAGGCCTTCAGTTCTATAGACGACGATCTGCTAGGCATTGACAGCGGAGGTAATGCCGAGACGTTGATACAAATGAATGTGGAAAATATCTGGCTTGATCTGAAGGAAAAAGAAGAAAGAGAGTCGACCGATATCTCTCAGATGACCATGGTGGACATAGTCCAAGTAGATAAATGCATGATTAAACCCAGTGCGCAATTATGCGCCATCGACATCATAGATGGATAGATGGAAGACAGGCTGCAACAGTTAGCCCTAGAATGTTACTTCTCCGAAGCCAGCTATCAAGAAGAACCATCGTGGCTAATATCTCAGATGGTTGAAAGATGTATCACCTGTACCGAGCTCACGCAACGACAAACATTTGGCACCAAGTGAGGACAGAGTAGGAGAAATGGAGCGATTTCTCTCTTCTCTGTCATAACCAAAATTTTGTGACCATTGAGATTCTATCTATTTGTAAAATTGTATAAATATACCACAGAAAGAAACAAATGAGGATGGACCTTTTTTTGTCGTTTGTAATAGAGTTTTTTACATTTGAGAGTTAATACAAGAAGATCTGAAGATTCTCAATTCCGTCACGACTGTTTTACAAGTTTGCTTCCTTGTATCTCATATTTCATTTCATTTCATATTCTTAATTGATGTGCTTCGTTATAATTTAGTACGACCACTACTATAGCGAATGAATTTTGGTTTTCTGCAATTGTTTACTGTTTTTCCTCTAGACCAACTATCAGCGGGTGTAAGACTAGTCTGCATTTTCAGAATTTTACACATATTCTCTTCTACATCGGTTATTTCCTTACAATTTTCCTCTTCTGTTTATGCGTGAGACTCTTCCCTGGTAGGAGCCTTACACCATAGGCAACTAAATTTTTTTCTCCCACCTCACATATTTTATTAAAATATAATACAGTTACGAGAAAGAGCCTTTGATTTGCATCCCTATTTTATTCCTTAAACCGTAAATTCTCTTTTATATGACCAAATTGAGACAACACTTAATCTCTCTCTGAAGTTTTTCCTACTTTTATTGTTCCTCCATGACTGTCCCTGTACCAACACAGCCTAATATCGAACCTGGGCTATCGAACCAAACGTACATTGCCTTAAACCTTTTCGACACTATTCTCAAAACGACTATTAACCAGGTTGAAATCGAACGTTCATGGGTAGCCATTGAACAAGATATAGCTATCCAGGAACAGTTGGAAGCCAGACAACGCCAACGAAGAAATATTCCTTAGTTTCCTTCCCTGAAGGTTGAAGTTTCTCTCTTCTCCATCTTTTACCCACTTTCGGATGCCTTGACACTGTACTTCTAAGCCTTAAGTACAGACTCAGGAACAACATCTTTCTGGCGCCGTTGCCGGGGACCGAAGTTAGGAAATCTTTTTCCCTGGGAAAACGACATTTATTTTTTGTTGAAAGTGTTACCCTTTGATAGTGAACAAAGAGTAAACACATTTTAGGGCTTTCTAAATATTTCACTTGGCGATTCCACAAATAATAAACTTGAATCTAGTCGAAGGAATACCAGACAAAACACGGATGTTAAGCAGATTACACCCGTTACCAATCCCGAAAAGATTCTAAAAGCGAGAGGCTCTCTCAAGCCAACCGCTGCAGTTTACAAACTTAAAACCCCACCACTGAAGACTAAAAGTTCTTCTGAACCGTCAACTTCGCTCAGTCCTATCTTTGATACTAAAGTTTCAACACCAAATTGCTCTGAAATTAGGAGTGATATTCATCCGATAGTCCCATTAGTACACAAAGGAAAGGACCCTATTGAAAGTTCGTCAGATTTTGACGTACCATCTTTTCTTCAGTTGAATTTCTCGACTTCACCAAATTCGGAAGAGTGTGTTACACACTCGGTTTCCACACCCGTCGGTTCTCCCGATTTCATCTCTTGCAAATCCGAGGAACCGAGTCCTTGCATTCCTTATCTTTCCTCGTCAGATTTCCCTCTTCGCGAAGAAAACAAAGAGTCACTTTTAATTTTCCAGAACCCCCTTTATAACTTTTCACAAATAACAATGGCAGCTGCCAGAGGAGGAGGTGGAGGGTTTGTAGGAGGAGGAGGAGGGTTTATTGGAGGAGGAGGGAGAGGAGCCCCTCTAGGAGGAGCTGGAGGCCAAGGGCCTGCCCCCCCTCCCAGAGTTTTTTTGAAAGTTGCAGCCAGATATGCTCCCTTAGTATTGCCTATCCCTCTACATGGCCTTCTCGAAAATTACATAAAAAATCTACCAAAATTCACCGGGGAAGGGGATCTAACTGCGACAGAACATATTAATTTCTTTGATCAAATCGCTGACATTCTAGGTATTGAGCATGAGGACGTATATTCGAGACTCCTTATCCAAACCTTCGAAGGTCAGGTCCGAACTTGGTTTCGGAGCCTACCCACAGCTTCTATCTTGTCTTATGATGCTTTGGAAGATGCTTTCCTCAGACAATGGGGCGAGAGAAAAGACCATCTATATTATTTAACTGAATTTGGGTCTTTAAGGAAAAACAACTCAGAAACAGTCATGGAATTTATTTAGAGATTCAACAAACTGTATAATAAGATCCCAGCCGAGGTTAAACCGTCCCAACCTGAGGCCAAAGTGACTTTCGCAGGAGCTTTCGATCCGGATTTTGCACTCCTTTTGCGAGAGAGAAGGGGAGCCACCTTAAACTGAATGCAGGACGATGTGGTAGAAATAGAGTCTAATATGATGGCTTCGGGTAAGCTTAAAGCTAAACTAGAGACTGGAAACTGAGAGACCAAACGCTTTACAGAACAAGCAGGTCCTTCAGGGTCAAATAGATCCGCAGACGATAGGGTGGACGATATGGCCAGAGTGATTAAAGAACTGGCAAATAAAATATCTAGAATGGAACTCGAATAGGCTGAAGATGACTCTTTCCCAAAAAAGGATTTCAAGAGGAACCCCAACCCCCCGAACCAACAAAGACAAATAAAAAATGAGGATTAAAAAATACAAGCTCCCTTAGAGAACGCAAATTTCATAGGAGCGAACGATTTTCAAGACTTCGAAGATTCAGATAATTATGTCACGAACTTTGGTGATGACTGCACTCAACCATATTTGACTTGTAAAGACTATGAAAAAACCATAAACACACAACAACTGGCAAATAAGGGTGAAGAAGGTGATCACACTGATCTCTGTGAATCTCAACCAGAAACTTAGATGATAATGGCTGAGTTTCAACCGAAGTACAACTTAAGATCTAAGAGTAAGCTCACCTCAACTGCTCAACCCAAGAAAATCCTTCAAAGAGGTCAATCTTATGAGCCTCCTTCAGAAGAGACCTTATTATCCAACAACAAAACGAAAATGGCAAGCACACAAGAGTCCGAAGTGGAAAAAGTTGAAACTCAAGCACAAGGATTCGAACCAGTAAATAAAGTTACGTCTTCAACCAAGACCATGAGTGATAAAGCAGTCCAAACAAATAAGTCGGAAAGGAAGGATTCGGAAGTCTCAACCAAAGAAACAGATAAGGTGAGCGGAACTTTCAGTTTTGAATATGAGATAAATAAAATTAAGATACCAATCCCTTTGGTAGAATTAGCAAAAAACCCCATTTATCGGAAGCAAATTACCAAAGCGATGGGCGTCTCTGAGCTAGAAAGCCAGTATGACGTTTTAAACCTGGAAGATTATAAACCTAACATCACCTTTGGTCCCCATTTTGAAGGGGCCAAAGACACCATAGCTCCCTTTTATATCACTCTGAATGTGTATGATCAATTGCTACACAATTGTATGTTAGACTCCGGAGCCTCCCATAACGTTATGCCCAATATTATTATGGAAAAGTTGGGTCTCCAGATCACCAGACCTTATGAAGATCTATACTCTTTTGAATCAATAATGGTTAAGTGTATGGGGATGATTAAATTTCTGGTAGTTACCCTAGAGCAGGTCTCGGTTAAGAGTATCCTGATGGATGTGGTTATCACAGATATTCCCCCTAAGTATGGCTTGCTATTATCTAGGTCATGGGGAGCCAAGTTGGGGGGTTCTCTTCAGTTGGACATGATGTATGCCACAATTCCTGTGTTCAGTGGTCAGTTCACTCGGTTGTATAAAGAAACGATATTAGCATATATAGTGAGTGACCCTCAAAACCCAAACAATTTCCCTATCTACATTGTGGACCAAGATCTGGGAAATTGTATCTTGTCTTTTGATGATGGTTTAGATGGTTGTCCAAGGGAAAACGATATAGAACGAGAAGAGTCGGATTACATGACAGAATATCTGTGTAATACTGGTATCTAGAAAATGTATTTTGACGGTGCTTCATCTTCTGAAGGGGCGGGTGCAGGAGTGCTTTTGGTGGCTCCCGAAGGTAAGTTTGTTGTTCCTTTTTCCTATCGAATGCAGTGGGACATAGACTACACTAACAATGTATGCGAATATGAAGCGTTGATCTTAGGATTAGAGGTTGCCAAAAAGCTAAATTTAACTAACTTGGAAGTATATGGTGATGCAGAGTTAATAGTCAAACAAATAAACCGACAGTACCTAGCCAAGCATCCCAGACTAAGAACATACATAAATTGTTCTTGGGATCTCATGGAAAACTTTTTCTCATCCGTAAATGTCCATTTTATCCCTCGCGCAGAGAATCTACATGCTGATGCATTGGCAAAGGCAGCTTCAACCTTCTCTCCTCTCACGACTTTCAAATTGAAGTATCACATTGAAATCAGATACAAACCCTCTATACCAGACAATATTCGACACTGGCGGGTCTTTAAAGATGACGAACAAATTAATAAATTTCTTGCAGCAGTGGGTGAGTTCTCCAAAACTCATGCAAACCAAGAGAATCAAAATGACCCGATGTGGATCATGCAAGAAGGGGAAGATCTTGAAACCTTCTGAGAAAAAATTGCGGATCATCGTATGCTGGTCCTTAAAAACAACCAGATTCCAAAAGGATTAATTCCTTTAGAAAGACTTTTTGATCATAATGACTTACCTGCAAAATCCACCTTGCAGCCCCAACCAGAAGAAGTGGAAGACTGTGATATAGGAACTGAAAAAGAATCCAGGGTGGTAAAAATATCCAAGTTCCTCCCTCCTAAAGTAAAATATAAGTACAAAGACCTACTCAGACAGTATAAAGATGTTTTCACCTGGTCTTACGATGAGCTAAGAATGTATGACACTTCCATAATTGATCACAAGATACCCTTGAAGCCTGGGGTCAAACCGTTTAGGCAAAAGATTAGACAGATTAACCCCATTTTGCTACCTGTGATCGAAAAGGAAGTTAAGAAACTTTTAGAAGTGAAAATAATCATACCTCTGAGATACTCAGACTGGGTAGCAAACCTGGTCCCGGTCAGGAAAAAGAGCAGGGAAATCAGATTTTGTGTGGATTTCCGAAACTTAAATAAGTCGTCTCTCAAGGATAATTATTCGCTGCCTAAAATGGACCATGTGTTAGAAAATGTTGTTGTAGAAAACCGAATGTCTATGATAGATGGGTTCTCTGGTTATAACCAAATCGCCATGAATGAACAAGATAGGGAAAAAACTGCTTTCACCACACCATGGGGTACGTTCATGTATAACAAAATGCCTTTTCATTTGATGAATGCAGGGGACACTTTCCATTGATCTATGGACATTGCTTTCGTAGGAGAAAGGGACAAGTTCATAGTCATTTGCCTCGACGATTTGATGGTTTTCTCTAAAACTGATGAAGAACACTTGATGCATCTCAAACAGACCTTCGAAAAATGCCGCAGGTTTGGTCTATCTTTGAACCCAATGAAATCACATTTCGTTATGCAGGAAGGTAAGCTTTTGGTCCATATCGTATCTAGGGATGGAATCAGGATTGATCCTAAGAGGATTGAAGCAATAGACACTATAGATATTCCCAGAAATGTAAAAGAGATTCAATCTTTCTTAAGAAGAATAAATTTTTTACGAAGGTTTATCCCCAATTTCGTTGAGATTTTCAAATTGATCACAGGAATGTTGAAGAAGGATAGAGGGGTAAATTGGACAACCGAGGCCAGAGCATCATTTGCAGATATTAAAAAAGTCATAAGCGAGGCACCTGTGTTAGCAAGCCCAGACTATCTGAAATATTTTCTTATTTTCTCATTTTCCTATGAACATACTATCGCCGCGGTGCTCCTACAGAAGAATGAAGAGGGATTCGAACAACCAATCGTGTTTTTTAGCAATAGCCTTAGAGACGCAGAATTGAAGTATGACATAATAGAAAAATAGGCTTACACAATGGTAAAATCATTAAAGACATTCAGAACCTACGTGCTACATTCAAAGATAATCGTGTACGTGCCTACCATTTCTGTGAAAGATATATTGGTACAGCCAGACAGTGACGGAAAAAGAGGGCGTTGGCTCGCTAAAATCCAAGAATTCGATCTGGAAGTTAAACTAACCAAATTGATAAAAGGGCAAGGCCTGGCCAAACTCTTAGCTGACTCAAATCTCAGAGCCCTTGATATCAATTGCCTGTAGGAAGGCGACGAAGACACAGACCTAAACGAGCTGGATGAAGAAACAAGTCCAACCCAGATCGAAGAAAATTTCTTATCATCGGGTTGGTACAGAGACATAGTGTCATACCTGCTAACCCTAAAATGCCCAATTGAACTATCACCATCTAAAGATAGAACTTTAAAACTCCATGCAGTTAAATATTGTATCCCCGAAAGTCATCTATATTGGGAGTCTGTGGGGGGCATCACGCATGGAGAGCTATAGCTTACAATATATTGAGGGTTGGGTACTACTGGCTGAAACTATTTTCGGACGTCAATGCCAAAGTGTGTTCTTGCAACCCTTGTCAACTATTCGCAGGGAAGCAGAAGCTCTTGGCATTGCCTCAAGTTCCAGTCAAGGCTGAAGCCCCATTTTAGCAATGGGGTCTGGACTTCATAGGCGAGATTAATCCCCATTCTAGCGCTCAACATAAGTGGATTTTAACAACTACAGATTATTTTACTAAGTGGGTGGAAGCCATTCCAACCAAAAGGGAAACAGACTCGGTGGTAATCGATTTCTTGGAAGATAATATTTTGTCAAGATTCGGTTGTCCCCGAAAGATAGTTACTGACAATGCCCAGGCCTTTAAATCTATGGCTATGATCAGCTTTTGTCAAAATTATAACATTGTTCTTGGCCATTCCACAACATATTACCCTCAGGGAAACGGATTGGCCGAGTCTTCTAACAAGAGCCTGGTAAATATAATCAAGAAAGTATTGGATGAAAATAAAAGGTCATGGCAGGTGCACTTAAAATACGCATTATGGGAAAACCGCATCAGCACTAAAAGGTCTATCGACATTTCGCTGTTTCAAATGGTCTATGGGACAGATGTTGTTCTACCTATAAACCTAGCGCTACCAGTGATGAAGTTATGGCAGAATCAAAATGAAGAACCCAATCATGTAACCAAGAGAATTAATCAGTTGATTGAGGTTCAACAACATAGAGTTGAAATTGATGAAAATATGCAGAAGTACCAAGATGATATGAAAGCATTGTTCGACCGCAAGGCAAAGGACATGGAATTCCTCCCAGGCGATTTGGTGCTAAGATGGGATGCCAGAAATGAAGAAGCTGCGAAGAATAGTAAATTTGACCACCTTTGCTATGGACCATTTAGGGTCTCGGCTCCGAAAGGAAAAAATTCTTTCCTACTGGAAAATATAGACGGAGAAGTCCTCAATGCCCCTGTCAATGGGAGGTATTTAAAGCATTACATGACGTAACAGTCGCCAGATCAAAAAAAAAAAAAAGGGAAGTAAATAAATTTTATTATATATATTTTGTACATACATGTATTTTCATTTAAACATTGCTTTTTGATATTCTGTTTTTCCGTTCATAGACTTTCGACACATTTCAGATAAGATTCGTATTTGTCTTTTACAGGATTCCAGCTGCATACGAAACAATCAAGAGGGGTAAACTGAAAGTCGATGTCAGAAATAAATCATCATAAACAGGTGATACCTAAAGTAATTTCGTATTGCACAAAGAAAGTAAAATGAAAAGGTAAAAATGAGATTTCTCAAAAGACATGTTATAAAGGACTGTTAAAGAAAACTGAGGTAATGCCATTCAAACTGTAGTATCAGCTGAAATGATCGATAACAAAGTTGTTTCTTGGTCTGATAATATCTGAAAAAATTAAAACAATTTAAGCGATTCACCCAATCTAAAAACAGTCAGTCAAAGTAAACTATCCCCAAAAGTATCTACCAGAGTCAGTCTTGAATTGTTTGGACCTCTGTATTTTCAGTCAGTAAATCGCTACCTGGCATCCTTTCTATCTTCAGGTTTAACTTTCAACAAGTCACCATCTTTCTGTTTCATTATACAAAGGGATAAAAGTTTTTCATTTCAACCTCATGAGTTTCAAAACAAATTGTGGAAAGAAAGCGAGTCTTCACATCTACCCGATCCCTTGCTAAGCGAAGGAATGTTTAAAGTGATCCTAACTTTCCTAGGTTTTTCAACGACATCAGAGGATTGAAGCTTGCTCAAAAGGAATGCCCTTAAAAAGTTATTTTCCTCTTTCTCCCTAAGAACGAAGATGTCGTGAAGGTCAAGTGAAGGTTGGTACTGAGTAATCGAAGTAAGTTGACAAACCTATAATGCAAAATATTACATAGATATCAGCCCTGATACAAACTAATTGCCCCCATCTTCGTGCTCTAAAAAGTAAATTATAAGACAGGTGGTGAAAGGAAATTCAGAAATGATTGCCCCCACCTAGTCCAAGAGACGATGAAAGGAAATTCAGAAATGATTTCCCTCATCTCAGCATTTAAATGCATAAATATATTCCGAAGTGGTGAGAGGAAATTCAGTAAAAAGGGGCCAGATAACTTCACTGGGGTACTGAACAAGCTTGCTGGCAGTGAAGCAATGTCTGAGATATCTATAAGGCTATTATACATGAATATCACTCTACTCCGGTAACCAATGTTTTTTAAAACCTGATCCACATCCCAAATTCAAATAGGACTCCCCAATTAACAACATATAATCTTATTCTTTTAGTGCAAGCCGATAACCACAAGATCTGTTGGGTCTCCTAGGTCTGTTTCAATTGTCTTAAAACACACCAGAATTTAGTAGCGAGAAAGGGAAAATTGTGAAAGGGACTACAACTATGTTTAAAAAGAATATTTGATTTTGTAAAAGCTTTTCAAGGTAAAGAACGAAGTCTTTTTCCCCCTTTCGTACCCTCTTCTTGGGAACCTTTTCGCTTTATTGAGTTTTTGACTCCATTTACCCAATATTGGCAAGTGGTCTACTGTTCTTCCCGCCTCATAGGAAGGCCAGATCCTTGGTTGGAGTCTATGTTGGTGCCACCCCTATTTTTCTAGCCCTTCACAAGTGTCATTCTTAATGCTTGAAATCTAAAAATGGTTTTCATTTTTCCCTCTGAGATATCGATGATCTATGAAAGCTTGATCACGCGAGCAACGATGATTTTTCCACTCTTGAAACAAGTCCTACCTGTTGTGAAACCTTTCCTCTTTCGTTCTACTTCGGGATCTCGTAGATTGGATACTATAACTCATGCAGTTCACACGTCCCGAGTCACGAAACAATGAAGTCGTTTTAACTTTTCATTCAAAACAGTAACGAGAGTAAAGTTTTCCCCAACTCATGATTAAACGTTATCGGGGTTTCGCGCCTCGTTGATCGCCAAACCCAAAAATTTATTTTCATAGCCTCGATAGCTGAGAACACGAAGTCCTTATTTGAGTAACTCATGTGAAGGTTAAGGGTAAATGCTAAACCGTGGTAAAAAAAAAAAAAAAAAAACATTTCAGCGTTTCGCCACTCGGCGCTATCCTTTTCGAAAATTACACCGTCTAAACCCCGACTCGCGAAGTCATGATGCGGTTATAATGTGATTAATTAATCACTTAATCCAATATTACCTTCCCTTTAATTAAGTCATGTTGTCACGATCTCGCGGTTTCGCAGCTCGCCATGTAATTTTCCTAGAAACTCATCTTCGAAGCTCCGAGTCGCGATATGGCGAATGTAATAATTATAAAATTAATCAATGCCCCAAACCACGATTTCCTTTTATTAACCAAAATCGATCTTCGCAGTCTCGGGTGTTAAAGACTCAAAATGTTAAAGTAAATTCCCCGATATAGCGAGTATCGAAACATTGTTAACAGCGGTAAAATCAGATTAACTAAGCTAAATCAATGAATATCTCGCGCTTTGATGTCTGCATGATTTACGAGGTAGCCTTTTGCCTCCATGTGCTAAATGAGATTTTAAAACCGCCAAAATTTATGACATTAATGAGGAAATAGGGTAAATCGATAATATAAGATCAGATTTTTATGGCAGAATTTATTTCCAAATGTGATTTGACAGACTTGTTCTGAAAGGTACCTAGTTTTTTGAGTATATGTAAGAGCTGTTTCATTATAAAAAATGCATTTTCATAGCACGCAGAGCACATCACCTCTGAGTAAACTGACTTCTGTATGTAGACGTAGTTCTATCGCAGAAGAGCTAAAACGCAAGCTTCAGCCATGGCTCCGCGAAAAGCATCAAAGACAAATGTTGAGGTTTCGGGACAAGGCTCAAACAATGTCTCTGATACTTCACCCCGAAGTATCAACTCGGTCCCGAACTGGTCATATGCTTCAGATATTCTACAAGCGGAATTGGTGGATTATTCCGACGACTTCGACGGCAACAAAAGAGATGATTTAACCACCGAGTACAAAATAGTCGTCCAATCCGAAATGCACAGAGTAGCAGCCAGACCGCGGTTGCTTCCATATTATGATATGGTCCGATGGGTATTGGACCATGTGGACATACCGACCAGGACTATCATTAACGAGCAGAGAGTCACCATCGGGACTTTCAGGCCAGAGCATCTGCAAACCATGTATAAGTTGCCCACGACATCTGACCACACATATGGCACTGAGTTCTTGGAAGAATTCAAGGAGAAGGAATGTGAACAATATGATAAAACCATGTCCAGTTTGATAAAGGATTGGGTTTCGAACACTGCGAAGTTCAGAGCTGATACCCACGACATATATTCAATCGCTTCGTTAGAACCGCAGTACAGATATGTGGCCATGATGACATGCCGGTTATATGGGAAAGAGAACACATCGCATTTTTTCCTTGCGTGGGTGCCTCTAATGTTTCATGTCGCCGAAGGCAGTTCCTTTAACTGGGCAAAGATGCTTTCGAATAGTTTGACCAATCGGGTCACAGAGTATCGGGAGCAGAAGGAGAATGGGAAAGCATCATCATTCTTCATGTCCACATATATTATGGACGCAATTTGTTCTATGACACCATTTCCATTAATGAGCTGGTGTTGGACTCCGGCCGAAGACGAAGCCATACATGTATATCATGCAAAATTATGGGAAAACAAAGCGGAAAATTTTTCTTATGAAAATTTTAACTGGGTAATGGTGCCCCTGCACATCGCTATTTTTTGTCACCCGCCACCCCGGATCTTGGACAGCATAGTGACAAATCTGAGCAGCATAGCGGACTGGTACGTAGAAGCAGAATTTTCATACCTCAGAGTTTTCGGGGCTTCTATTCCCCTGCATGCGCTGCCATTGTTCATTCCCGACAAGCTGGCTTGTCGCGAGGTTGCCCGAAAAATGGTAATTGGTGGTGTAAGTAAGGAACTTAAAGGGTACTCGAAGAAGGTATGGACATCTTTTCCTATACATTTGAATTCTTATTCTTTATTAGATTTTGGGCATGCCAAAGCCGAGGCGGCGGCCCTGGAAGACTTAAATTTGGTCTCCATCGAATACAAGAAGCATGATCCATAGAGGGTCGTGAGAAATCACTTGGCCAATTGCGGGCTCAAGAGATTTGAGCATGAGAATTCACCCTCGGATGACATTTTCCAAGGAGCAAGGTCCTATGAGGAGATTCTAGCCCAGATACAATCCTTGGAACCCGATGAAAGAGTCGATGTTCTGAAGTTCCAGGAACATCGACGTAGATGTCTTCCCGCTGTGTTGCGAGGAGAGGGTCCAGGTATTTCGGAAAGGAAACAGAAGGGTGTCGAAGGTTCTAAGGAGGCGACCCCTAACCAAGGAAAACACCAGGATGAGGGGGAACAAACGCAGGACCCGGGGATAGAAATAAAGACTCCAGAACCGCTGAAGAAGCAGAATCCGGAGACAGAAATAATGACTCCAGAACCACCGAAGAAGCAGATTTTGGTCGATACTTCGGGAAAATCGGTGAAACAGATCGGAGAACCCATCACATTAGTCAGCCCCTTGCAGTCGACGTAGGAAAATATCGATGAGGGATGGATATTTAATGAAGAGCTGAGGCCCATAAGAGTAGAAGAACTCCCTCTGAATGAGTTTTTCTTCGATAAAAAGAGAAAGGAAGTAGTGAAAAGGGAATTCTATCAAGAAGGAGAGTCGATTGCCAAGAAATATAAAGTTATGACTGAGGGAAATGATAAGAGTGAGCAATTTGCCACTGAAATAGAAGGGACACTAGGAGCATATGCCTCGGCGAATCAATTCTCAGTCGGGCTCTTAAAGAACCAACTTAAAAGTAAAAATCGCCTAATTAGGACCCTTGAAGCCAGACTGGCCACAGCAACAAAGAATGCTAAAGACCAGGCGAGCGTGGGAATAGAGCAGGCTAGATTGGCCGATAAAAATGAGATAGAGATGCTCAAAACTAAACTTGAGCAAGCACAGCTGGTGGTCCGGGATGGTCGGATGAAAGCAAGAAAACAAAGGAATTTGATCGAACAGCTGTGGGCCAGGGTGAAGACCACCGAGAGCAGAATTATAAACATCGGGATGTTCAAATCCCAGGTGATCGAGATTCGGAGCAGAGTCTTTGCGGCACAGCGAAATTTTCTCGCCAAGATAGAAGCGATCCGAGACAACTGTTTGCTGGTAAATCAGGTTTCCGAGAACTTATCTGCCAAAGAAAGGGATGCCGAAGCAACTCGGGTCGCCTTCCAGGAGGCTGTGATAGCCACGAACAACAGGGTTTCGGAAGGTACTCCCAGGTTCACCATTTCAGAGCAAACCAAAGGGAACATTCTGTTAAAGGAATGGGAGCATAACATCGTCGAAGGCCAACAGCAGGCCAAAAAGATAACCAATTCTTTAGAGGAGGCCTTTAGTTCTATAGACAACGATTTGCTAGGCATTGACAACAGAGGTAATGCCGAGACATTGATACAAATGAATGTGGAAAAGATCTCGCTTGATCTGAAGGAAAAAGAAGAAAGAGAGTCGGTCGATATCTCTCAGATGACTATGGTGGACATAGTCCAAGTAGATAAATGCATGATTAAACCTAGTGCGCAATTATGCGCCATTGACATCATAGATGGATAGATGGAAGACAGGCTACAACAGTTAGCCCGAGAATGTTACTTCTTCGAAGCCAGCTGTCAAGCAGAACCATCATGGCTAATATCTCAGCTGGTTGAAAGATGTATTGCCTATACCGAGCTCGCGCAACGACAAACATCTGGCACCAAGTGAAGACAGAGTAGGAGAAATGGAGAGATTTCTCTCTTCTCTGTCATAACCGAAATTTTGTGACCATTGAGATTCTATCTATTTGTAAAATTGTATAAATATACCATAGAAAGAAATAAACAAGGCTGGACCTTTTTTTGTCGTTTGTAACAGAGTTTTTTACATTTGATTGTTAATACAAGCAGATCTGAAGATTCTCAATTCCGTCACGACTGTGTTACAAGTTTGCTTCCTTGTATCTCATATTTCATTTCATTTCATATTCTTAATTGATGTGCTTCGTTATAATTTAGTACGACCACTACTATAGCGAATGAATTTTGGTTTTCTGCAATTGTTTACTGTTTTTCCTCTGGACCAACTATCAGTGGGTGTAAGACCAGTCTGCATTTTCAGAATTTTACACATATTCTCTGCTACATCGGTTATTTCCTTACAATTTTCCTCTTCTGTTTATGCGTGAGACTCTTCCCTGGTAGGAGCCTTACACCATAGGCAGCTAAATGTTTTTCTCCCACCTCACATCTTTTATTAAAATATAATATAGTTACGGGAAAGAGCCTTTGATTTGCATCCCTATTTTATTTCTTAAACCGTAAATTCTCTTTTATACGACCAAATTGAGACAACAATTAATCTCTCTCTGAAGTTTTTCCTACTTTTACTGTTCCTCCATGACTGTCCCTGTACCAACACAACCTAATATCGAACCCGGGCTATCGAACCAAACGCACATTATCTTAAACCTTTTCTACACTATTCTCAAAACGGCTATTAACCGGGTCGAAATCGAATGTTCATGAGCAACCATTGAACAAGATATAGCTATCCAGGAACAGTTGGAAGCCAAACAATGCCAACGAAGAAATCTTCCTTATTTTCCTTCCCCAAAGGTTGACGTTTCTCTCTTCTCCATCTTTTACCCACTTTTGGATGCCTTGACACTGTACTTCTAAGCCTTAAGTACAGACTTAGGAACAACAGGGTGCTTGACCTGGCAGTGTAGAGGCACCCCTGCGGGGGAGGTGAAGATGTCCTCGTACTCCTCCACGACCTTATCCATATGTTGTTTTCATGCAGCAGGGCCCTGTCTGGAGGTCATGGCCATAGTCTTCCTCTTTCCCTGAGGGTGGATCATTAGGAAAATAAATTTCCTAGTTTTGGAAATGAGCTTACTGCATTGTTTTGCAGTAACCAAAGAGATGGTGGTAGGCGGTGCTATCTCCGGTATCCTGTACAAATTATTGCCCAAAGTGATAATAACAGTAGGAGGCCTAGACTCATACACAACATGTCGTTTCCACAAGTACGGTTGGCCTAATAATACATCAGAAACATCAAGAGGAGCAATGTCACATAATACCTCATCCGTGAAGGGCTTGATGTTGTAGGGAAGGCAACATTGTTGACTGACGCGGAGGTCCCGTCCTTGGTGCAACCACCCGATGGTGTATGGTTGTGGGTGTGCTGTGGTCAGCAAACCCAGCTGCTTCAAGACCTCTACCGAGATGAGGTTCTTCTGGTTCCCGCTGTCAACAATGAACTGCAATGGGGAACCCTTTACCCACCTCTTGGAATGGAAGAGATGATCCGCCTCCT
>ML783417.1:8486-27033 GCA_009831015.1 Picea engelmannii | reverse complement strand
ACATATCATATTTTTTACAATGAAATAATGATTTTTATTATTGTTTAGATACTATGATGTTCCATTTCGTACCAATTAGTATTAGATCCACCTTTTGTAGCCACTACAAGGTATCCATTACATGTATCTATTCCCTTCTTCTTTGGGCTTCTATAGCCATTATAGGGGTCCATTCCTTTTTTCTTCTTCAAGTTTTCATAGACATTACAGGGATCTGCTTCCTCTACATGCAACCATAATTTGTTTTGTTGAGTGTCACACATGCAGCCTCACAAAAAGTAACAAAGTGAAGATGTTTCTCTCACAGATATGGAAATTCAACTTTTCCAACAACAACAACAATTATTCTAGCAACAGATTCAACTTATCTAGTAACAAAGTCAAGTCAGATTATTAGTGGATTGGCCAAGGAGATAGCAGATCTCCATCCCTCATATGATCACAACTCCAATGAATACATATTTCCTAAATGCACCCTCCAACTCCCTCAAACACCCGATGCCAACAATAATAATAAATAATCTTTCAATGACCAAGACATGTCTAAGCACTCAACCCACTTCTTCCTTTGCAGAGAGTTATATGACTAATATGGGAAATAAAAATTATGGTTATGCCACTTCATGTTAAATGATCATAATGGCTAACACCACTACAAATTGTGAGCACCCGAAAGAGGGTATGGATTCACTTACAAATATTCAGTCTGGAAGCTCTCTATGAGCCCAACTTCTTAGTCCACAACCTCGCTAGCCATTGTTCTAGCCACAACTTAGAAAAGTACCCTCGACACCTCTTTGTCTAGTAAAAAGAAGCATCTTAACCCATAAAGACCAACTACTTTAGAACCCACTATAAAAAAAACCCATCGACACATTTGAACAACAAACTTTGATATATTGCAGAGTAACCAGACATAGGTTAGTTGCAAAATAATATGATAGACATGCAAGGACAAGAAATTGTATATAGTTGGATATTCAAAAGATAAGAAAAAACCAAATGACCTAAAAAAAAATTAACAATTCAAAATTAAGAAAAAACAAATATATAAAAAAATTACCAAACCAAGCTCTTGAAAAAATATCAAAGTGAATATTGAAAGTTGTTATTAATCAAAATAAAATCCTTTCTCCATACAATAAGATATTCCATAACTCTTGTATTTTAATTAAAATCTTTATTTTCCTTTTTAACTTTCATGCTTTAGCACATATCATGCCTCTTGTTTTTTAATTAAAACAATTGGTAAATCAAATTGATTTAAATGATGAATATTTCATATGATGTTAGCGTTCATAGAATTTTGCTTATGTTGACATAAAAGTAATAACAAACAAATTGAAATATTTTGGTTATCATAGGAGCCTTTGAGCCTTTGATGTCATACGATTTATATCATCGTTTTCTAGTTTTTCTTTAACGAGTCGTTATCTCTTAAAAATAAAACCTCATTAGTATCAACATCAACGACATTGGGTATGACAATATTAATATATGCAAAGTCTTCGCAACACCTCTATCAATACTTTAATAAAAACACCATGGCTTTATCATAAACATTTAAAAATATATAATTAAAAATTATGGAAAAAAATAATATTAAAAATTATGGGAAAAAATAATATTTATTAAAAATTCATTATTTGTTTTTTAAATTTATGATCAAAATTTTATTGATTTTTCAAAGTCTTGTATAGATAAAAGTTCTTTTTTACTGGCTTACCACTTGGAAAACCATATCAACAAACCATGAGAATATCATCAGTCTAAATATATTGTTTGTAATTTGTCCAAAAACTTTTAAAACTAGAGGTAGAGTAAATTTGATATAGATAATAGGCTTATTCTTGTTTTTTCTATCATTTTAACAAAAAAAGGGAGACTATCTAGAATCTATCTGACCATCAGGTGAAGACCATCAAGCTAAAGTTGCATTGTATTTTAGGCTTCCTCCCTGGTTTGTCCCATGAAGGTTTTAATATGCCAATATAAATCTATTGTCTTCCAATAGCGAGTCTCCCTTGCTTTTGTGTGCTACATCTGGAACCCAGTGAATTGTAGTCTCAGCTACTTCAAAGTTCGTAGTCATGTCTCGTTCTAGGATGACTGCAACTTCGACTTCATCCAAACTCCGTTGAAAGTGGTGGGGACTATTTCTCTGGTAGTTGTTGGCTACATTGTGAGCCTCTAGATGCACTTGGGAGATTGGTCTTCCCTCTTCCGGTTAGCGGGAGGAGGAAGTTTCTTGAGCCCCCGAGCTGCGACAATAGCCTCTTGGACAACCATGCCAAGGAGCCATGATATTGTGGACTAAAGCGGGGAGTGAAGGGTGATACAGGTGCGAGAGAAGCAAAGTGGAGTGACAATAACTGGCGGTGGAGCAAAGGAAACTAGTTTGAAGAGATGAATTCACGATTTTCGGAGCATGCATTGAGCATTGGCTTTGGCTCATGTCCATAATTTTTATTGCAGAGCTTGACATAGTGATGGTTGATCGTGAGTGGAAAATGCCTCAACTCGTCAGGAGGATGGGTAGTTAATGGAATTTAGTTCTTTGTCCTGGTGGCTGCTCTGACTGGGATCTGAATCAGATGAGGGACCAAAAGACTCATGGTAGCTCACATGGCTTCCCGTTCGAAGCGTCTCAGAGGCAATGGTGTGCCTTAAATGCGAGAGATGTGTGTCGACTAGAAGGTCCTTTCTATGTACTAGTGTGGAGTTGGTGGGAGCCTCATCTGGACCCACCTGGCTACCCGTTTGAACAATCTCAAGGGTATTATTGTGCCTTAAATACTGGAGCTAGATGCCAATAGGAGGGTCCTCCCTCTATATGAGTATGCTGGTGGGAGCCACCTCATTATGTCCATTGATGTCATCCTCGGGGAGGGGTCTTTGGGGTTAACATCCTGAACACCCCATGCGGGGATATTAAAAATTCAATATTATTATTAGTCGCTGCCAAAACAGGACTATTAGTTTGTTATTGATTTGATATTAATTTTTCTTTTTATATGAAATATAATGTTTAACTTAACAAAACAAATATATATATTTTGATATAATAAAAATATTTATTTTTCTCATCTTCCAAAATTCAATGTTATTATTATTGTTGAAAAAGTTGAAATTCAAATTAAAAATTATATATGATGGTAATATGCACATCATTTCGTGTCATGCATTGCTGGTGGGTAGTTCACTTCCTTTCATTTTTAAATTCATATTTTCGGTGGAGGAAAAGTTTACATATATGAACATTGAATACCGTTGGTAGTAACAAAGGTTCTGCTAAAGATTATTTGTGTCTTGACGTAAGCAATACAAATGGTATAATATTCATGTAATTTTAAGCTACACCATGATGTTTGACCATGTCAAATAATTGTATTTATATATTTGTTTTTTCAGATCTAACATTATTATTATAAGACATTTTTAATTAATAAATTAGATTAATTAAAAATGGTATAATATTCATGTAATTTTTTTAAGTACTTCATAATGTTTGATCATGTCACATAATTATATTTATATATTTGTTTGACCTCATGATGTTTGATCATGTCAAATAATTATATTTATATATTTGTGTTTTCAGGTTTATCAGATCTTTTTAATTAACAAATTTATATGAATTAATTATTACGAAAAATGATTTGATTTATAAATTATTTTAAATTAAAATTACAAAATTTTGTCATTTTAATGAGGCATTTACATAAAATATGGTTTAATTTTATTTATTTTTAGTGAAACGTCATTTCTAGAAAAGACAAGAGTTGTGTAATATTAACCTAATTAATTGGAACTCATTTCTTAATAAATTTTATGTTTCCGTAAAGTATCCTATGACATCAAGCTACTCATCATTGTGTTTTTATGGGTTGAAAATAGTGATTAAAATGCAAAAAATAAAAGAAGAGAAGATTTATAAAAGAGGGTATTTGCTTTTTTTTCTAGTTTAAATATAAAATATAAAATGATTAAGCTTAAATATAAAATATAAAATAATTAAGAGTATAAAACGATTAAGCTTAAATATAAAATGATTAAGGCTAATTCAACCTCCTTCTCCATGGAGAAACTAATCATAGATGAGTTGCATGGGATTATCGTTGCATATGAGCTGAGGACATAAAAAGAAAAGCCAGAATGAAAGGAACCACGAACCTGCAGAAAAAATGGAATCGTCCTCCTCACAAAACTCGTGTTGACTATGTCAACCTCCTTCTCCAAGTCTCTCTTGGACACATTAATTCCTTCATGTTTAAATAACATTGTCTCCATTTTTTGCTATAAATCTGGGAAGTTGGTGGTAAGAGTGTATGTTGATATCCACGTAGCCTTAGTAGGGAGTTATTCCTTGTGACCTACAAGGTATTTGGTGGATGCCTTGGTGCATGGGGTTTAAGAGAAAACATCCTAGAGCGCATCTTTTTTCAATGGTGATTGTAAATCTATAATGTTGTGTTGTGGATGCATGATCTACATGTCTTCTTCTAGCTAAGATGACTCATACCACTTTAGTTTATTGACATTTATTACATTATGTATGCCTAACAATATATGTAAGTCTAGCTTGTAGGCATTGTCACTAATTTGTTGTGGGATCGTGTATAGACTATAGTTGATTAGCTTCAATTTATGGTGTTGATTACCTTAAAATGTTGTCAACCCAACCCAACTCAACCGAACTATCCTCCAATATGTCATACAATTTATATAATCATTTTCTAGTTTTTCTTTAACGAATTGTTCTCTTTAAAATAAGATATCATTAATATGACTATTATAAAATATAAAATATCAATATCAATATCAATGGTATTAGATATTACTATGTTGAAATATCTTGTCTTTTTCCAAATGAAAGAAAGAATCTTTATGAGAATATAAACATACTTTAGAGTGACTCAACCCAACTATCCTCCAAATGGTTGTTAGATCCATTGTYAAGCAAGAAGGAATGATATCAAATAGTCTCAATAGACTCGTGGGAGTATATGATAGMTTTCATGGTATTGCAAACAAAATYAAGATTAGGAGGTTATCCTTTAATTCTTGGAAGACCTTGGCTAGCAATTGTTGATGCCTATATAGGATGTAGAGTTGGTGACATGACCATTTCTTTTGGACAATCCCATAAAAAGTTGACATCGTGTCCTCCACCTAGGCCATTCCTACAAGGTACATAACCAATATGGATTGAGGATGAGTAAAATGACACATTCTATGAGGACCGGGCCCAAGTTGTTCCTATCATTGATAAAGCCTTGACTTTAAAAGACATGCATAAAGACATTATGATCTCAAATTTCATGCATAACCTATAACCACTAGAGTTTCAAATTGAAGGTGTAAACCAAAATTCTGATGTTGACAATAGAAACAATATGGACCTCATGGATGCCAATTCAATCAACACTATATGCTTAATAGATGTTCCGACTACATAATTATCCAATTCATCAACCATGGTAGTAGAATTTTCCCCTATTAAAACTATGAATATTAATAACCATCTAATCCCTCTTTATAGAAAAAGTTGATGAATCTACTACAAGAGCACATCACAACCTTTTCAAGGGAATATAAATATATGATAGGTATTAACCCAACTATTTGTAAACATCATATCTATATATGTGTTGACCTAGCAATAACCCCGCAAACTATTCTGGACTCCAGCATTTGATGGAGGGAAAATGGCATGGGGACCTTCCTTTTATTTTGGATTTCTGGACCTTCATCAACTTTATTGTACATTGTCTTCCTTTACTTTGATTTTTTTCTTATGGACTTGGTCGAAATATTTCTTTTATTTTTGTCCCAATCTCTAAACAAGTTGTTTTTTCCCCTTTGAAATTCTTCCAAAAAAACACTTGTACAAAACATTCCTTTTCACATCTTCCAAAAATTTGCTTCTCTGTGCCATATAAACTTTCTTTTTCCATGACTCAATGGGAATTTCACCTAAAATTCCTTTGGAAATGACATCGTGCGTATCGCACCTCAACCCTTTTTGGTTGTGATATATTGCATTGCTCTGAATTTGTCTCTATCGTGATAAAGCAAAAATATAAAGAAAATTCATTGCATCCACCTTGTCATTGCATCCTTCGAATCTTTTGTTCCTTAAGATGTATTACATGGGACACAACTTCCCACTTGCACGACACATTGCACAGACCCAAAGATTCCTTCCCCCCTAGTGTATCGTAATAAAATGTTTTACGCATACGATGTATCACATGGACCAAAAATTTACACTTGCATGACATATCGGTTATAAAACCACTTTTGATGCGACACATCACATGAGATGAAGTTTTTCTCCTGTGTGGTGTATCGCACAAAAATATTTTTCGTGTGATATGTCACACTACACCAAAGTTTCTATCTCTACGAAAAACCTTTTATCGCATCCCACCAAATTTTATTTTTGTGGGATATATTGACATGACCATTGATGTGATGGGTTTTCAAATTTTCTAAAAAGGTAAAAGAGTTTTTTAAGTCTATATAACGACCCGTTCAATCATTTGTCAACACCATTCTCACTTGAACACTTGTCTTGAGCTCAAAGACCGACAAAGCACACTCTCAATGCATCCATATACTTATAGATATTTGCATTGAGAGAACCACTAATGACCAACTAACATCTACCAGGTACACATTTGTGCCAAGAGTTTAGGGGTTTTCCTTGGTTTGCATTAGTTTTAATGATTTTTTCTTTTAAAAAATGAATCTACCATGGTGAATAGAGATTTTATACTCATCTACCAAAGCTCTTACACAGCCTGACCGAAAGAATTTCTCCTCACTGCCAAAATGCCTCTTTTCCACCAACTAAATTTCTCATTCACGCCCTCGATCGATATGAATTTGATTCCCATGCTCACCACTTATACCTAACTATTATCCAAATTCCATCACAAGGTCCATTGCTTTTGCCGAATTGGGAATATGTTATCACATCGCATGACCTAGAGATGGAATTTGATAGGTAAATTACCCGTCACGAATCAATCTAACCATCAAATATGACCAACACTCTATCCTACCAATCCTCAAAGAGCTTTCAAATACAATTGATTATGAACATCAAATTTAATTAGTGGCATTGATTTGAAATCCCAAACTGGGTTGCAACTTCCCCGCTTTGTTCAAGTTTCAAAGAGATCGTCAGGGGTTCCATCCATTAAACACAATGAATTCCCCTCCCACTCTTATCACATAATAATAACCTTCCATGGGGAAAATATAGTGCATAGAAAAGGAGATGAGCTTTTATTTCAAAAGGAGGGATTAATAAAATCATGAATCTTTTTCAATGTTCAAATGGTCGACATAGCCAACTTATCAGATATAAAACCTTACAATCTATGTTTTCCCAGGGGAACTCACACAAGATCATTAATGAGATTCTTTTTCTTCCCTCCTATTATCATTCTCTTTTCAAGTGTCATGTAATGTCCCCTTCCTCTTGATTGTGACGAAGGATGACTTAGTAGCCTATATGACTCCTGTAGGTTATAGTCAATAGAAAAAGGGAGTCACGAGGATTTATTTAGTTTCATTGAGTTAAAAGAGGGTATATTTCTAAAAGTGACATTAGATGAAAAAGTAAATTATTAATCACTTAAACATTAAAAAGTAATTTTTAATGTTAAGTGAAAATTAAAGGGAAAATAAGGGTCAGATTTGATTTGTTCATAAAGGGGAAAGATATAGAAGGCTCATAAGAAGAATAAAAGGAGGGGTATCATTTCACTTTGGAATTATGATTTGATCTCTTGTTTGAGTGCTCTTGAGAGCCAAGTTTTCGTTAGGTTTTGGAAAAACCCTTCCATTGTTGGTCTAGTTTCGATGGTGCAATATCCACCCTAGCTGGAAAAAAGGAAAGATCCATCCAAAATATTCAATGGAGCTTCATCTTATGATTTATCTACAATTTACTAGTGTAGTAGTTTGTGGAGGATTGTGTTCTTGCTAGAGAGAACCGATTTCCCTTGTTTTGCAGGTTGAACCATCTTTTGGCAGGTCGTGGAGTTAGAGAGGATTGTTGGAAGGTTTAGAGGGTCGAAACCCTTTCCCAAATGCTAGATCGAGGAGGTTAGGGTGTTGTGGGGCACTAGATCAAGGTCGTGAGGCTACTGGAGGAATCATGTGAGCTAGGAGAGGGCCGCAGACCCAATTTGCTGAGCAACACGAGTTTTGTGAGGAGGACGATTCCATTTTTTCTGCAGGTTCGTGGTTCCTTTCATTCTGGCTTTTCTTTTTATGTCCTCAGCTCATATGCAACGATAATGCCATGCAACTCATCTATGATTAGTTTCTCCAAATCCTTCATTTTTTCAATAGCACAATTCTTGGTATCAAATCTTAAGTGGAGAGACCTAAGTACTTTTTTCACAATCACTGATTCTTCAACCTCCTCACTAAGTCCTCTGATAGTCTTGAAAATTTCATCCACTCAAAGAAAATAGGGTGCAACATTTTCTTTATCTTCCATTTTCAAACTCTTGAACTATCTTATATGAGTTTAGATATTTTCCTTCTTCACCTTGTCATCACCTTCATATATGTTTTGAAGTTTGTCCCAAATATCTTTCATTGATTTACAATGCATTACCTTGACAAATTTTGATTTTGATAGACCACTCAATATAACATTCATGGCTTTTGCATTATGTTCACTAGGCTTCTTCACGACCTCATCTATTGGTGGGGTATTGGGGCTATATAACCATTCACGAATGATTTCCAAATATCAAACCCAAGATCCATTAGATAAGTCCACATCCTTACACTCCAGAATGGATAGTTTGTTTCGTCAAACAATGAAACCTTATTTGTGAAGAAACCTTCTTGACTAGCCATGTGTGTTGTTGAGATCTACCTTCCAATGGTTAGACTGTTTCTATTGGAACCCACTCTGATACCAATTGTTGAGAGTATTCTTATACTGAGAAGGGGGGGTGGGGTGAATTAGTATACGATACTTTTTACTTTATTTAAAACCATTCATCGATAATTCATTAGATGAGAAACAATAATCACAAATAAACTCAAATCACAATGCACAGAGTTTAACGTAGAAACCCTTGTAGGAGAAAACCACAAAAAATTATCTTCATAAATGTCTGTAGGCACCAACCTACTGTTACAAATATTGTAGACACCAACCTATTGGAGACACCAATCTCCTTAGCTGAGCACCAACTCAAAAAGATGTAGGCACCAACCTACTGGAGACACCAATCTCCTCAACTAAGCACCAACTCAACAACACTTGTAGGCACCAACCTACTATAACAATATTTGTAAGCACTAACCTGTTGGAGACACCAATCCCCTCACCTAAGCACCAACTCAACAAGATATGTGTAGACACCAATCCAATATGTTCATACGCGGATTACTTCTGACTTCACATGCATGCTTCATTCCACAAACAATCCTTCAAACCTTAGTCACATGTATCCTTCTAGCGAGCCTCATAACATCATTCCCAGAATGTAATCTCTGATAGAAACATCCATTGAYAGAAACATCCACTAATGACAAAATCCACTGATGGAAACATCACAATCTCAAAACAATGCACACAACAACATCACAAACCTTCAGTCCTTCATAGCGCACCTTGAGAATAAGCAAGACCCCAAGAAAATCCCTTAGAATTCTCTTACACATTAGAAAGACACCCCAACACCTTTAGCGCACCTCATATCACTTCTACGCACCTCAGACTTGATCTCTTGCTTGGYTTCTCTACAAATGAGCACATCTATCCTGTATTTRTAGTAATTTTTTCCCCACTTTCAGGGAYGACCTGYAAAGAAGACTGGCTGGATCGACCTCAATTTTCTGGCTAGGTTGTCAGACGAAAAAATTCATWTCTCCACATTYCTATGGAGTTAGAGAGAATGTCATATACCATTGGAAATGTCTTGGAATAATATTTCCAACCATATRATTTGTGCTCCCATTTGAGCTAGGTATGTAGGGTAAAAATGCCTTCAAATATAGGGTATCCAAACTAACTAAAAATMATACTTTCAACAATCTCCATCTTGCAATATTTATCTTGGAAATCTATAGGCTCCCCCTATCTTTGACATCAATGACAASTATATTTCCAACAACCAAATATTTACATACCTTACTATATTGTAAAACTTAACATTTCAATATTAGTTCTTGTACATTTTAAAAATATTGTTCTTGTATTTATTTATAATGTCTTGCTTCATATGTTTTTAACTACAATTTTTATTTCAAATAATCAAAATTGTAATTTTTCGTTTAATAGCGTGCAAGCATTTTCAAAATTTTAATTGTAAGTCAAAGATTATTAATAAAAAAAGGGTAAGAACTTATACTTGGAATATTTAAAATAAAATTTATGCTATCACTACAATTTAACAATAATGTATTTATTAATTTCAATTAATCAATATTAAGAAATCATAAAAATTATTAAATACAAAACAAAATTGTAAAAATGACTAAGCATACTAGTAAATTATTAAGTATAAAGAATTTATATAATAATAATAATAATAATAATAATAATAATCTAATTTTAAGATCACGACCAAGCCAACCACCAAATTGGTGTATGAGACCCCCTTTTTTGTGGGACAAGGGACCCCTTCTGTGCAATGATTTGACTACTAAAGTTTACGGAGGTGTACATACCCTACCCCCCTCTGGATTTGAACCTATGACTTCGTAGGAGAAAACACATGTTCTTAACCATTAGGCCCACTAATAATAAGCTAATAATTTCAGCAATGATTGATTTTAGCATACGAGTATCGTTGATCCTATTAGGTATGGAAGCTCCAATGTTTCTCTTTGGTATAGAAGCACTCATATTTGGTCTAGGAGCACTGGTGCTCCACTTTGGTATTGGAGCACTAGTGTTGAAATGGCCTTGAAGCACTAGTATTGTACATTTAATTTTTGTCCCTTTAAAAAACAATCTTGAATCCTGAGTTTTTTTCCCTTTATTCTTTTTAACCTCATGCCACCCCAATGTAGAGGGGTCCACACTTACTAATTGTAATTTAGAAGGCGATAGGTGAAGGTTCATAGAGGGAACATATTCTTTATTGGAATCAAAGGTGTCAATTTCATGAAGTTTATCCATTCCCCCTTGAGGGGATTATGTCAATTTTCACATGCAACTCTATGTGACTAATTCCAGATCCAAAAATTGCTTCCTAGTGATCTAACTATCATTGAAATTATTGACTGAAAAACATATGCAGCGGAAACACCAATATCAGAGATGAATCATCAAAACACAAGAGACAATATTTTTGTTCTATAATCTTGTTATCATAAAAAATCCTAAGGGAAAAACCATCCCTCCCAACCAATACAATATCACCAAAATCATAGGACAACCTTGTACTCCAAAGTCACCAAAACTGAGAACAACTTTGTTCTCCAATAACCATACAAATCATAAAACCAAACCTCAACTATATACTATAAATCTTCTCTGCCCACAAATTTGCTACAGACCACCTGTACAACCTGTTGGGGTCACCCGACGTCAGCTTGTATGGACCTGACCCTGCTTAGAATAGATTGTATGGATGTACACAACTGTTTCTATAGCAACCTGCGTACGTACGCGATTGTTCCCATTGTAACCTGCATACATGCGGAAAACTGTACGAACACTTCGTATGGATCGCTCCACTTCGTACAATATTTTCCTTCTGAGGTTGTCTCTCTCTTCCACACGTGAGGTGTGCCTTTCCTTGCCAAGAACAAAAAATAAAGAGTCCTCAAGCCTAGGTCAAATTTGCTCCCCTAGCAGAATTTCCCTTTGTTGAAATCACCAAGCCTCCTAACACAAGTGCAAAATCACTTATGCTAACTCCATTCTTCCATTATGATACAACGAGATGTCATAATGACCTCGCTCCTTTATATACAATCCTTTGGGGTCACCATGAAGCCCCTCCATAAGTCAACATCAAATAAGGATTTTCTTGTGTGTGTGAAACCCCAACACAAGCCTACAAAGCCCATCACCAAACCCATGAAGGCCCCACTTAAATCCAATGGGTTTTCACCAAACCGAAAGGATAATATGGTGCCAATGAAGATTCCCACATGTCGGACACCTTGGCCTCTTGTGGGAATACCTCCCGAAGCTACAAAATCAACACTCCCTCTTAGCGAGGGAGGTATCCCAAATCCAAGGTGGTCTACTTCCTCATATGTACTCCAATACTGTTCCTCGCATGTTCGAAGTGTATCTAGATCTGTTATTATATTAGTATCCCAAGAATCCCAACTTCTTTCTGTCTGATCCATCTGATTGGCTACATCCTTAGTCACTGAAGTAGAATCTGTCTGACTGGATGCATCCTCGGTCACTAAGGAAAAAACTGTCTGACTGGCCACATCCTCGGTCACTGAGGAAAAATTTGTCTGACTGGTTGCATCCTTGGTCATTACAACACATCTTGCTAAAACACATGGATACTCCATACATGTCTCACATTCCCTAGAAGCCTCTTTCCTCTAAATCTCCTATCTAACATCCTCTATCATAGTAGCATAACCTGATGAAATAAATGGATCCTCCATGGATGTCTCATATTCCCTAGAAGCCTCATGCCTTTGAAGCTTCTTTATGGCCTCCTCCACTATGACACCCATCTTCCAGTATTGGAATATGTCTCTCTCCCAATTGAACCTGAGGGGGAACTTCCTCTGGATAAAAATCTCTCCCTCTGAGCCAACTGACTCTCACTGAGATCAGGCTCACTCTGAGATCGCATGCTCCTCCTTAAACATGACTCCCTCTGAGTCTGCACATCCCCTCAGGCCATCTGTTCCCTGTCTACATTCCTCTGCATAGTCCTAGGAGGCTTCTCCTCCCTCCTAGATCTTGAGGGCTGAATCCATCTGAAATCTGGCTCCTTCTAAGCCTCTACCGCTGGTGGGGTCACCTGCCTCCCCACTCGTGGATCCACCTTCTCCTCCTCATCCGTCTCTCTAGTTATGCTAGTCACAACACTCATAGGTTGTCCCCTTAGCCTATATAGGATGCCCTCCCTAACTCCAAGAACCACTTCTAGTCTGAAGCTAGACCGTCTAGGAAGAAGCAGTACCTATCCATCTTGGAACAATACATGATATCCCTTCCTCTCAATCTCTGAGACCGAGAGGACACTCCTCCTGAGTTCTGGAACCCATAACACATTCAACACCCTCAATATCTCTCTTGACTTCAATCGAAACAATATAGTACCAGATCCTCGTACTGAATGCTTGGCTCCCGTACCAAGCTCCACACATAAGTTTGATCCAGTCTCTGTGAGAGTGTCAAACAACTCTCTAGCACCTGTCATATGGAAATATGATTTGCTATCCACCAACCATCTATCCCTACTGGAGACAGTACCTGAAAGGGCGAAGAACAAAAATATATCCCTCTGAAACTTGTCTGCAACATCATCAACCTCTGTTGTTGATGCCTGCTGCCTTCTTCCTCTTCCCTTTTGGTGTGGACACTGTGAAGAATAATGACCAAATTCATGGCACTGATAACATCTGATCTTACTAAGATCGTTCTTCCGTCTCGTATCTGGAGATGCTTCTCTCTTAGGAGAAGCCCTTCTCCCTGACAAACCTCTTATGTCTGGAGAACCCCTTCTGCCCTTCCTAGTGCGGGCTACAAGGTCCTGGTTCTCATCATTGCTACTCTTCACCACACCATCAATATCATCCCTGGATGCTAACCGTGTCTCCTCATGGATACAATTAGTCCATAACCTATCAAAGTCTGGCGACATATCTCGCACACAGATCCTTTGCACAAATGGTTCCCAGGACCTGGGAACATCTCTCAATGCTACATTCACCAACTCATCATCCTGCACTGTCTCACTAATAGATGTGAGTTGATATCATATCTAAGTAATCTTCATAAGAGAACTGACAACTGTGTCTTAACTGGTCATTCTGATAATATGAAGCCGATGCTTCAAGTGCAACATCCTGCCAATATTCTTGTTTTGGTAAAGACCCACCAAAGCATCATACATATCCTTGGCAGTTTCTTTCTTGGAAATGTGAGGAATCAAGTGGTCCTTCACGAACTTTAGAAATACCCACTTGGCCTTCACTTCCCTCTTCTCGTGAAATGCAAAATCTACTGGATCAGTGGGGCTAGGAACCACATTCTCAACATACTCCTTGAGGTCATTGTCCTCCAACAAAAGGAGAACCTTTGCCTTCCAAGCCTAGAAGTTGGTTGCCCCTTCGAACCTATCCTCAAGCTTCAATGTAATCACCATCTTGACCTGCTCGGAACAAGAACAAGAACAAGAACAAGTACACCACTTTTCCAGTGTTCTAGCCAAAAAAGTGTCGTAAGATGACCCCCTTCTCTTACCATGTCAATTTTCACATGCAACTCTATGTGACTAATTTCATATCTGAAAATTGCTTCCTAGTGATCTAAGTATCACTGAACAACTTTACATTGAAATTATTGAATGAAAAACATATGCAGCGGAAACAACGAGATCAGAGATGAATCATCAAAGCACAAGAGACACAATATTTATGTTCTGTAATCTTGTTATCATCAGAAATACTGACGGAAAAACTAGCCCTCCCAGCCAATACAAGATCACCAAAATCTGAGGACAACCTTGTTCTCCAAAGTCACCAAAATTGAGAACAACCTTTTTCTCCAATAACCATACAAATCAGAAAACCAAACCTCAACTATATATTGGAAATCTTTTCTGCCCACAAATTTGTTGCAAACCACTTGTACAACTTGTCAAGGTCACCTGATGTCAGCCTATATGGACCCGATCCCACCCATAAGAGCTTGTACAGATGTACACGACTGTTCCTACAACAACCCATGTACAAACATGATTGTTCCCACTATAACCCACGTACATACGAAAATGTGTACGAACACTTTGTACGACTCGCTCCACTTTGTACAATGTCTTCCTTCTGAGGTTGTCTCTCTCTTCCACACGTGATGTATGCCTTTCCCTGCCAAGAACGTAAAATAGAGAGTCCTCAACCCTAGGCAAGATTTGCTGCTCTAGCATAATTTCCCTTTGCCGAAATCACCAATCCTCCTAGCACGAGTGTAGACTCACTTATGCTAACTCCATTCTTCCATTATGATACAATGAGATGTCACAATGATCTCTCTCTCCTTTCTATACAATCCTTGGGGGTCACCAGAGAAGCCCCTCCACAAGTCAACATCAAGTTAGGTTTTTCTTGTGTGTGTGAAGCCCCAACACAAGCCCACAAATCCCATAAACAAACCCATGAAGCCCCCACTTAAATCCAATGGGGTTTTCACCAAACTGAAAGGATAATCTCATGCCAATGAATATTCCCACATGCCTGACACCTTGGCCTCTCGTGGGAATAACTCCCGAAGCTTCAAAATCAACAGATTCATGTAAAACCACCATCCTCAAGGAGGAAAGATCGATATTCATGTCTTATTCTCTATCCTCCAAGGGAGGACAATAAAGAAACCCTTGGTGTAGTGATCCAGATTGGATCATTATATTATTTTTCATCTATCTCGATGCTTTAAGAGTGGAAAAATTTAGAGGAATCAACTTGCAGGGTTATTTTAGTGGCAAGTCCCAGTTTGGAAAATTGGGGTCCATAACCTTCCAAAGCCATTTTGAGGCATTAAAAGGTAGTTTTTTGGTTTTGGTGTTCAAAATTTATGCACACCCCCTTGACGATGTTCTACATTTTGAGACCTTTCCAACAATGCAGACCATTCATCAATCATAGATCATATGAAAAATATATGCCTCTCGCAAGTTGACCTATCGTGTTGACCACCATGGTATGAGAGGATGCCACGTCAGCCCCCGTTACACATGCATATGGGGCTAGCCATGTGATAACTTTCAAGAAGATTCTGGAAGGTTCAAAACCCTATCACAATTAAGGGTTGAGGAAGTAAAAACCTACCTCTAGATGGCTATCGGGCTATGTTAAATACCGGGCCACTAGGAGGAGAAGGGGTTCCATTCTTTTGCACTATATCTTGTTCCATAGTTGAGAAGAACATATGAGAGTGGTATTCTGTGAGCATAACCAAGGAGGAGAGATTATGTAGTAGTCGTACAGGCCACAAGTCAAAGGAAACTCCTTGGAGACTACCTCTTTCTTTGTGTTATCACTCCAAAAGTCACCCTAGACTGTAATCAGGTGAGCTTGGTAACATCAAAAGATTTGTAAATGTAAATGAGTTTTTTAAAGGTCAAATGGACAAGACTCTGAATAATAAGGCTTTAACTCAGAAATCTGGGCTAGCATGCACAAGAAAATGAGGTCTTGATTAGCTTCAATCACTGATTGGGAATAAGTATGAATAGAGGGAAGACTTGAATGAGAGGAATGTAGGGGCTGCTGTAAACATCAGGTCTACAAAAGCCTAAGGAAAAAAGTTTCTCAATGCAAGATCTTCTTGAACTCGGAAACTAAAGAATCTAAATAAACATCATGATAATATAATGATCAAACATCCACCATAACATCACCACAAACATTCATGTGAATCATTCAAAGCATGAACATTTAGCATCAAAAGAAAATAAGCTAAAAGAGAAGTTGATTTCTACTAATAAAAAATTCTCAGGTCCAATACATAACCAGCTCACAGTCTACTTAGTCAAAGAAAATTACAATATGGGAGCCTCAACTCAACCATTCGAACCCCCTGAAGCATTTCATCTATCTATTTATAACAAAAGGGAAGGCAACAGCTGGAGGTGCGTGCTGGCCTTCATCCCATGAAAATCTCTAAGAATTTGTTCCATCTAACAGTTTGACTAACAACCTATGCTATAAAAAAGGATAGTGTTGGTGACTAATCCAACCAATCTTCAAACTGACTTGATTCCCCTTTGCTACGCAACTCTTTGTTTGACATGTGTCTTTCAGGAGCTTGTGGTTGTCATCATGCTGCCAGCTGTTGTTTCTGCAATCTTCTCCATCATCAGCTATCCAAAAGTTGTTAGCTTGACCCTCCTAAATCCCTGGTGTCTGTTGGTAGCTTCTTTGGGTAGCAATCTGAGTAGCACACTTCAAAACTGGACAAGTAGAAAAGGTAGCACCGAATCTTCTTATCCCCTGTGCAAACTTTGGTCTCTGCAAAATATTAGGTAGCAAATTTAGGTAGCGCCATTGTGTTTCAGTTTTGCATGTAGATGAAATAATCTCTGCAGCTGTGGCTTTTGAAAACATTCCTTTTCAAACAAATTGAATAGCCATTTTCCAGTCTACGAGCCACAAGAGAACTCCACTTTCCTTAGTCCCCTGGATGCGTGACATGTCCTCTATTAGTTGTAAAATGAAGTAACGTTGCAGAAGAAATCCAGAATGCAGTCCATTTGGCGATACAACCATATTTCTTGTCATTTCAATCTCAACAGAAAAACATGATTCTTGAAAACTCAGGCCCTTCCCTTTTTTCCACAATTGTGAATATTTGTGTAGCAATATCCAGAGTCTTATGGAGTACACACTGTCGTTTGTTAGGCATCACCTCTGTGCACTGTAGTGCAACAGTTATTACCTCAACCTTTGCCATGGAGTCCTCTCTATTTTACAGAATGTCAATGATCTGAATAGCTTCTCTGCCTGCAAATCGGGCACCTGCATTTTGTGTAGTTAAAATCTGTGTTTTAAATTTTATCAATGAGCACAATCTCATATGAATCGGGCAACTATACTTTATCGTGTTTTATATGCTCCAAGGCTCCTATGACCATTTGATGAGTTGAATGAGACAAGGCCTCATGGGCTTGGCGATAAGTGTTGGGCTTTGGTGTGTCGACCTATGATTTGACTCGTGGCTTGCCTGTATCTCGTGGGTCCTCCAAAGCTATAAACCCGAGAGACCTGTAGACTTAGCATGAGAATGGCTTGTGGCTGTTGATAGGTGGACTCGAGCTTGAGTTGAATGTGTTTGATATGCAAACTTGGGGTTTGGCCCCTCGATCAATACTGAGCACATCTCACATAAACGAGAATGGGAGCAGGAGAACGCTGGATACCATCGTGATTAATGGAACATCTGATAGTTTGTGCTTTTGAAAAATTACATCATATACCATCGTCTGTCAAGAAACTATGTTTTCATGCATCGAGCTGCCAATTCCCTAATCACCAAAATTCGTCCAACTGAATGTGACAAGTATCCTTGAAAGCTGGCGTTTGTGACATGCGTTGTTTATACTTGTGTGTTGTGGCTGTAGGTCAGATGAGACTTGGAGCATTGGAGTGGGAGTTGGGCTTCATGCTTAAATTGGAGTGTTGACCCGTTACTTGACTTAGCTCGTAGCTTGAGATTGTGGTTTGACATATGGCTTGGTTTCATGAATGGACTATGAGTTAACTCGTGGATTTTTGTCGACTTGTTGCTTGGTCTTAGGATAGATTTGACTTGTAAGCTAATACATAGTGTGATCTAGGTTCAAGCCACTTTAAAGCA
>ML783416.1:1162390-1189840 GCA_009831015.1 Picea engelmannii | reverse complement strand
AACTTTTAGGGTGCCTTTGGTGGAGCCAATGTCTCTTCCTTCCATTGTTTTGGTGCTTTCTACAATGACAATAGTAGTTTCTAGCGCCAGGCTAGCCATTAGAGGCTTCCCCATTATTGTATGACATGGGGCACCCCCTATTAGGGCTAGCTAGGCCTACAATGAAGTTGAAAAGACAAAAGTTAGTGCAGGGAATCAATGCTAGATCTTAGACCTCATGCCATATCCAAAACCCTTGCAATACTCCCTTTTGAACATACTAAGATATGTAATGTTGTGACATATATGTATTTTTGCTTGGGTGTCGATCCACGTGGACAATGTGTATAAACACCCATGATGTACATTTGCAAATATGTTTGTAAAGGCCCTAGTGGGAGCCAAATGCTAAGGCTCACTAGAGAATATAGACTTAGTGATTTTCATTTTCTAATTTTGAAGATTAAAGTAAAATCATTGCGTGTAACACATGAAATGCAATATAAAAATGCATGTGGATTTGAGTTGCCTAGGAGCGAGAGGGGACTATGATGTAGCAAATGGGAAAAAGTGGGTGAGACAAATGTGAACAATGGATTTTCCACTTGTCATCATGAGAAGTCCCTTGAATTTTGGAAAGGTTTCTATATGTTTAGGAGATTTTTAGTACCTTATCCTTGGCATGCAAGGCTTCATACAAAAGACAAACCTTGATTTTTGAATCATTTTTTCCATTCCGTTCTTCACATTTTTGTTTCCTCCTATCACCTTCAACGATGTGTTTTTGCATTGTTATGAGCCAATGATTGTTATGATGTTGCGATATGGCTAACATGTAGTGAGCATATGAGCGTGGGAGGCAGGGTATAAATTTGACGAGCACTCTTACTCATCAAGTGAATTTTTTATGACAAGTTTCTTCTTAAAACTGCCCTTCCTGTGATGTTTTATTTTGATTTTTGCCCGTCATTTAAATATTATGTGTCATATGTGTTTTTTGTTCACAAAAAATCTTAACAAATTACCTTGATACAACAACTTGCACACAGTTTCAATTTTGAAAATCACCAAATACGAGGTTCCAACTTCTTTCTATGCCTCAATTCCGAATAGATCCAATCATTATACAAAAAGAATCGACCAAACACTAAGTAGTATGTATGCAATGATGCCAAGATAGCTACAACCTAGGGGAAAAAGAAAAAAGTAGTTATGAATAGTTGTAAAAATAACAATAAAAGTTATGGATTGTAAAATTTGAAATAATTATATTTATTAATATAATGAAATAATAAATATTACTAAAACCCATGTTTATTCTTATTATCAAGATTCACGAAGACATTAAAAACACAAGTGGCAAGGAATTTAAATGTGAATTCTCAAAAACCAAATATAATGAGAAAATAAGTGTGCAAGGAGGTGTTTTCTAGCTTCAACTAAACAAAGACAATTTCTATCAGTGCAATTGCAATTTAATATTAATGAGCCTTACCTCTCTAGATAGTTGCATGCAGGTTTTGGGCAATGTTTCTGAATCCTTGATCTTTTATTCCCTCTTAACCTTCTATTTTCAACGTGCACGATGTGATACGGTCCAATTTCCAAAGAATCCCCGTGACTCGTAAGTTGTGAGCATGCACTTGTTGCGCAACCTGTGCTATACTATTTGTAATTTATGCAACGTGCTATGCATGCAACTTGTAACCTCCATCCGCTATAGAATTTGTAACCTGTACTATGCACAGTCTTTGCTATAGAATTTATAAATTGTGTTATGTATGCTTTACACAAAAATCAACATTCAAATTTAGGAAATTGTTATTATATTATATTATATATTGTTATTATATAATATATTTTTTTCATACTATACTATACTATATTATATATTATATATTGTTTTTAATAATAGATTGTTATATATATATACAGAGAAATTTTTGATTTGCCCATCAAATTGACGATTTCAAAAATTAAGTGAATGACGTGTAAATTTAAAAATTGTTGGTATTTGACAATTATCTTTGTTTGCATTGCACTGATGAGATATGTGGTGATGAGATTCTTGATGGCTTGAACTACTTGAGTGAGTCCCTTACCAAAATTGTAGCTTGGATGAAATTTCTATGCTAGATTTGTAGTTCGGCTATGAATGGTTCCTTAGGTAGTGAGAGTTCTAATTGTGGAATGTTGGAATATGTAAACTCCACTTATCGATCTTTTGGACCACATTGGTGGTTAATTGGGTGGGATTGTGGTTCCATAATTGAGGGTTTAGGGATAACTATATAAACACCCTAAACCTATATATATTGGGCCTCATCGAAGAACATCACTTATGAATTGAGCTTCTTTTGGGAGAGTAGTTTTTCCCTTGAAGGTTTTCCATTATAATTTGTTTGTTTTGTGATTGTGTGTACTATGCTATATATACTTATGTTTTCTAAGTTATTGATGCTTTGGGTTTATAGCTTAATTATAGTGAAACCACGTGTGATGATGAACTAGTCCAATACCATACAATATGGTGGAAGTGTAATTGCCTATAATTCTTGTGTGAGTGTAGTATGTGGAACGAGTACCTAACTTCACGACACTTATGTGTAGAGAAGAGATCTCGAGGACCCTTAGATGAATTTGATTATGCACTAGTTCTCACGCGATCTATTCACTAGCATAATATTGTGGAACCATCAAATGCATTTTTTGTGGTTATTTGAGGATACAATTTTACACCAATGGATTTTAGGCAACATAAATAATTTTACGTTAATGGATTTTGTGCAACATGAATAGGTTGCGTACAGTGAAAAATGACATACCTAATTATTGTTTTCCCTCCTCTTGCACACTTTTTTTTGGAACAAATTGAATTCACGCTCTGCATGAACGTTTGTTTGTGGGAATTTTATGTTTCAATGAATTAATGGACTTTGTAACATAATTGAATGAGAGTTTGAATAAATATTTGCATCTCTTCATATTTGCACTACGGAAAATTTCATGTAAAGCATGATGCCTTTCTTAGCCCATGGAAACACACAGGGACTGCAACATTCCTTACAATATATTCTCACTTAGTGCCATTGGTAAGTTGGATTTCCTCTTTTTTTTTTTTTTATATTACTAAATTTGGAATTTTAAAAACTACTCACAAATATTTTGTTTCCATTTATTGTTAAATGTTTCTAATAGTTAAGTTGGTCAGAAGCCTTGATTAAGAAGGCCAAGGTCAGAGTTCCTTGGAGGAAAAATCAATTTCTTTTATATTAATTTCCGTTGAAAGGGTTGTGGAGTATTTTGGTCATATTTTTGGTGTCGGGTTTTTTTTTGTTTGTTTATATAGCTTTATATGATGGGAAAAACAAAAATAAAGCAACAAAGTAAAAAAAAACTAGTTGTAAAATAAATAAATAAATGACCAATTCAAGGTTTTCATCTTAAAGACGATAATAAGGATAAAGAACTTTTGGATCTCCATTTTCATCCAAAAGAGTTTCTAAAGGATACACATTTGTGAAGGTATCATCAGGTTGTGATAATCATATGCAATGCATTATAATATTAAGCTTGGTATGCTTAAGGGATGACATATGAAGTTAAAGGATAACTTGCATTGTTGGATGCTTGTTGTGACACATGTGATTTGATAGACTTGGTTGTTTCTTTAGATGAAACTGATGGTTTATTTCAAGAAATTGATGCTTCCTATGATGTCGCTTCTTGTAATACTCATATTCAACGACATAATGATTCTTTGCATGATGAATACCTTATGTTGATGTTGAAGCCCATGGTGTAACCTGGATTGACAACATTGGTGATTCTTTGAATGAGGGTGCTCATCTTAACCCTTATAGGGCTCTCCATGACACTTTTCCTACCTCTGATTTGGTTACTGGGTGTGATGGGGATTTTCTTGCATGAGTGAGCATAAACCCTCTTTGTTAAGCTAGGATTTAAACTAAACAACATACAATTGTTAGTTGTGGGACAAGCAAAAGAGTATGCTATAGAAAAATAAAGCAATAGAGCATGCATGCAATTAAATTACAAATTAAACCACAAGAATGCTATTCAAACACAAAAACTTGGAGGGAAACAACAATACTCATATGTAAGTCCAATGGAAAAGCATATAAATGAGAAACAACATCTAGGCATAATGGTTAGATGCAAATGGGCTTCAACACTCTTCTTGGGATGGGTTATTTTTCTTATTGAAATCTCTCTCTAACAATAGTGAATGAAGAAGTCTTTGTTCTTTGAGGAAAGAAAACAAACAAGTATGAGGGTGATGAATGGTAGATATGAGAGAGTAAGATAGATGATCTTCAATCTCATTCCTCCATCATAACCTTTCAATTCTTCTCTTCCTCAAATGTTGGCTCATGGCTTTCATTTATAAAGAAATTATGAACCTCTTGAAGAACTAATTTCGATGTGAAAGCTCTTCATTCAAAATGGGGTTTCCAATGCTTGACAGGGACTTTGGAAAGCCAAAGTACTCTTCATAAATGGGACGAGAGCTCGAATTTCTCTTGTACATCAACCTAGAGCCACTCGAGTCAGGATTGAATCCCTAAATGCACCAAAAGGGTCATGCTCACTCGTGTAGATAGAGTTGTGTGGCTTTCAAAGGATATGCCGTGAAGGTTTTGTGAGTGTTAGTGAAGATAGGCTATGCATGTTTATGAAAACCCACTTTCAAAGGTTTTTTCCTTGCTCTTTGAGTTGATGTCAAGTAGCCATGAGGTAACCTTATTATGATGTATTCTTTACCACTGATGATGTTTATGAACAATTGCGTGAAGTCTCTTGTGAGAAAAAATGAGGTGATAATAATGAGGATGCTTATTGTTGGCACAGGGGCAGACCCAAGGTTCACTCCAAGAGCGCACCAACAAGCCCTAGCTACTGGCCCTTTCGACAACACCTGCGAAGCAGATGCAGTCTCACCCGAAGCTGCTATGAGGGGGTTGCAGGACAAAGATGTCTACAACCAACGAAATGTCAAGTGGATCAAGTACAACAACAACTCGATATGCATCAACACTTATCAACTAGATCTATCCTGCACAGTTATAGATCTGGTCTAACACAGTAATGCAATTAACCATATAAGAACAATAGATATCAAAGCATCAATCACACACACAACACAAGGTATACGTGGTTCACCCTCTCTCTAGGGCTATTTCCACAGAACTGCGCTTATAATATATTAAGATAAAGCCTACCGTTCTGATCTGCGCTCTTAGCCAACAAATATTCTCTCTTCTACTCTCGTCCTCTACCGTCCTGTGCACCCAGCTATAGGATGTGATCCTCGCACCCAGCTGTAGGATGTGATCCTCGCACCCAGCTGAAGATCTTACAACACCAGGAAGTTTTCGCTCTCAACACTTCCTCTCTCACAGTACAATAATCTCTCAGTCAACAATACTCAATATCAATGCCCAACAATAGTATCCCCCGACCTAGGTCCTCTCGACCTCTATTTATACATTATAGTCCCTCACCGACAGCCTTAGGTCGAAACCTAGGTGTCAAAACCCTAATTACCAAAACCCTAGGTGTCTAAAACCCTAGGTCAACTTGACCCACTTTTCCCGGGCTTCGCCAACCTGTCTCTCCTTTCTTTCTGCGCGGTGGTAACAGTGGCTTTCCCCGCTTTTTGAGTTGTCCTCGATCCACCTCCCTTGCTAATCTGTCATCCTTGATCTCCTCATCTAACAACTAGCTTTTCCATACTTCGCTTCGACTTTTCTGCTCTTTTACTTGCTTCGACCCAGTGACAATCACCGTGTCTTCCGCGTAGTTCACGTTTGACCTTTTCTTCCTCGATATTCTCTTGCTTCCATATCCAAGGGTCAACAGGCCCCCAACACTCACCTGTGACTTGTTCTGGGGCACTTCAGATCTGATCTTTCTATTTTACTTCAACTTTGTACTACACAGTGCAGTTTTTGCTTTCGGCTTTGTGTTGCTTCCATTCCCTTGTGCAGATTGTCTTTTCTGTGTCTGGTACTCAGTTTCAATTGCACCTGGTACCTAGACCTTTCTCCTTTTGTTTTTACTGAGAGTTGCGAGGCAGCTGGTTGTCATAGTACAACTTCAGTCGACTCCCATTCACCAATCCTTCCTTCCACTCTCCATTCAATGTCTTTAGTTGCGCAACTCCTCCTTTTGGAAGATAGGCGATCTCATAAGGTCCGAGCCAATGTGTCCTGAACTTACCTGGGTGTCTTATGAACTTACTGTCATATGCCAATACTAAATCACCTTGCTTGAATGTCTTCTTCTTGATGCGCCTGTCGTGATATGCCTTCTCTCGTTCTTTCTGAACCTGTTGGTGGAATCCTGCAATGAATCGGTCTTCCTCCAATTCAACCAACTGTGCTAGCCTCTCCTGTACAACGCTAGTATCATCCATGTCTGTAAATGCAACGATTATTAAGCTTGGTACCAAGTATTCCATCGGGATAACAACTTCAAGGCCGTAAACCAACTTGAAAGGGGTCTGCATTGTTAATTTCTTGCAAGTGGTTCTATAAGCCCAGAGTACTGCTGGTACTCTTAAATCCCAGTCGTCCCTGTTCACACTGCAAACCTTCGTCAATGCTATCTCCAAGATCTTGTTGAATGATTCAACCGTTCCATTTGCTTGTGGATGGTAAGGTGTACTCTTCTGATGGTGAACTGTAAATTCTTCAATCATGGCTTCCACTGCCTTATTGATGAAATGGGTGCCTTGATCACTCATAAGGGTCTTAGGGAATCCAAATATGGTTATTATGTCATCAAAGATAAAGCGCGTAGCTGTAGTTGCACTACAGTCCTTGACTGCTCTTTCTTTAGCCCATCTGGTTAAGTATTCAGTCGCAGTAATGATGTACCTTGCTCATGTGCGCTTCCCTGGTGGGTTTATAGGTCCCACGAAGTCAATGACCCATTTTTCAAATGCTTGTAGGGTCATCTGCGGTGCTAATGGAATTTCATCTCTTCGAGATGGTTTTCCAACTCTCTGGCATATATCACATACTCTAGCATAATCCTTAGCATCTCTGTGTAAGGTAGGTCACCAAAGGCTAGCTCGCAGGACCTTCTGCACAGTTGCTTTCCTTGCATAATGTCCTCCTGCGATGCCTTCATGGGCTTCTGTTAGGATCAACAGGTGTTCTGCCTCCATAGCGCATGTTCTTAGTATCTCATCAAGTCCCATCTTGTATAGCTGACTAGCTATCAGTGAAAAGTCTGCAACGCACACCATGAGCTGTTTCTTCTGGGGAATTGTATACTCACTAGGTGCTATCCCTATTGTCAGGAACTGGACGATGTTGGTGAAGTGGTCATCAATCTTTCTAATGACGAGCAGTTGTGCATCTGGTAGTGTATCCTCCAAACCGGTGGGTTCTTCTTCATGTTCTAACCTTGATAAGTGGTCAGGGCCCTTGTTCATTCTTCCTGGCTTAACTATGATCTCAAAATCATATTCTTGAAACAACAGGAGCCATCTGCATATCCGCCCCCCCAACACTGGTTTATTGACTAGGTATTTCAGCACAGATTGATCTGTGAACATTTTAAAGTGTCCTCCCAATAAGTAGTGGCAGAATTTTTGTAGTGCATATACCATGGCCAATCCTTCTCTCTCTGTGGTGGTGCAGTTAACTTCTGCTGTGGATAGCTTCCTGCTAGTAAAGGCTAACGGGTGATCAATGTCTCTTGTTCCTGGCTGTGCCAGTACTGCTCCTAGTGCAATAGAAGATGCATCGACGTGCACATGAAACTCCTTGCTCCAATATGGAAAAACCATAATGGGCGTAGTGACCATCTTCTATTTCAGTGTGTCGAAGCTTTGCTGGAATTCATCTGTCCACCCAAACTGGCAGTCCCTCTTCAACAACATCTCCATTGGTGCTGTAATTTGGGCATAGCCTTTAATGAATTTCCTGTAATAGCCAGTGTGTCCAAGCGCAGTGCACAGTTGTTTAACTGAAGTAGGAGGTGGTAAATCAACTATAATTGCAACTTTAGATGGATCAACCAACAATCCCTACTTGCATATAATATGGCCTAATAATACTCCAAATGGTGAGAAGAAGATGCACTTCTTCAAATTTAAAACAATTTGGCAGTGCCTGCATTTATCCAACATTAGCCTTAGGCATTCAGTATGGTTTTTCAACAAACTAAATACAATCCAGTCATCAAAATATGCTTCTAAAAATTTATGCAAAAATTCTTTGAACGCTTTGACCACCACCCTGGAAAAGATCGCTGGGGCATTCTTCAGTCCAAATGGCATTACTATGTATTGAAAGGATCCCCATTCTGTGGCAAACGTGGTCTTATGGCGGTCCTCCTTGGAAATCTGGATCTAATGGTATCTTGAAAATCCATCTGTAAAAGAATATAGCTCTTGGCCTCCTGCGTTGTCTAATATTTCATCAGTGAATGCTGTAGGGAAAGGGTCGTGCAGACATGCATCGTTCAATTTCTTGAGGTCCACACATATTCTTATTTCTCCTTTCTTATTGTCTTGTACCACCATAGGGATGATCCATTCTGATTCTTTGACAGGTTCAATAATCCCTGCTTCCAGCATTCTGTCGAGCTCAATCTTCACTTTTTCCTTGTATTTCGGATTCAATCTTTAGGGTCTTTGCTTGATTGGATTCACATCTGGTTTCAAAGGTATTCTCATCTCTCCCATAGATCCTTTGATTCCCTTCATATCAGTGAACTTGGTTGGAAACAAGTCCTGATATTCGTGCAATAATTCTATAATCTTGTCAATGGTAGCAGCATCCCAATAATCTCCGACATTGGCAAGCTTTGGTGTCTTCTATGTTCCAATATTAACCTTTATGATCTTGATTGGCTATCCAATAAATGGTAATTCAACTCTTGGTCCCTCCACATCTCTTTGGCCTTCGGTCTCCGCAATGTTGACCTTCCTCGGGTCATCATCATCATTTGCGTTGATGTTATAGCAGGTCCACAATTTCTGGAGAGGCGCAGTCCATTCATCCTCCTCTTGTTCCATAGGGAGGCTAGATGCCTCTTCGAATACCTTATGGTTCAAAATATGTAGTGCTTGGTCTACTGAAGGGTATTCACTTTCAAATAAAAAGGTTGTAACAAAATTTTGAATCATACCTTCCCGATTTGTGGTGATGAGGCGCAGTTCCGCTTGAAGGTACCAGTTGATAGGGGTCGTATCTAGAATGTTAATGAATATGTGCACCCATTGTTCTCGAGGAATATCACTCCAGGCGTCTTCACAACTTCGTGCATGGTCCTTTGGGAAACTTCGACCAGTATACCTTACTTCGCAGCTTACTGCTTGTGCTGAAAACCGTACTGTCATCAAGGTTCGACATTGTGTCCAGTCTGTGATGTTTCTTTTGTGCGTCCCCCACCATCTTGCTGGTGTAGCTTTCAGGGCTCATCCATTTCCAACAATCGCTGTTGTGTTGGTACACTTGTTTTAAAATATGAAAGGAAGGTTTCTAGGGGGTTTAGGCCATCAAATGTGGGTAACTTACTCATTGTTATGCCGATCCAACGAACTTCTCTGGTTAATCTAGCACATCTTCTGGTAGAGATTTCATACATCTGGTTCTGCCAGTTCTCCAGCATTTCTTCCAAGTCTGATAAACACGCGCTGTCACTTCATCAACTCGTATTCCCATCGACTGTAGGATTGATATAATCCTGCTATCTGGCTGTTAGTTTGTAGATGTTTTCCAATTCGTATGCATGGTCCTCTTCTCTGATGGGCTCTGTGTAACGCTGACCCTCATCTGGATCTAAGGGTGCAATGACCCTAAGGCCATCTCTTTCAAAGGTCATACGTCTTTTTTTCAAATCAACGACAATAGAGTTATCGAAGGCCCAATCGATTCCAAACAATGCAAGGTAAGGGCAACTATCATCAACAATTTCAATTACCTCAAAATCTGCAAAGGTTCTAACACCGTCGATGTCCACCGGGACATGCTCCAATCATCCAAATGGGATGACAACTTGCTGATTAGACATGCGAAGTCTGATAGGGGAATAAATCATCTTGGGTTTTCCCATCAGTGCCCAAGTTTGCTTTGTCATGACAGTGACCTCCGATCCTAAGTCGAGGACCACATAGTCTATATCATATTCTCCTATATGAGCATTCAGGTGTAATTCTTTATTTGTTTTTCTCTTCTTGCCAATTTGGTGTACTTCCTTATTCAGTAAGGGGTCTATCTTCCCTAGCTCATACTGCTTGATTAAGTTTTGTAGTTCTTGCACAACGTCCCCATCGTAAATTAACTTAAAGATAAATGTACAAAATTTTGATGAGTTTACTTACCTCTTTTCCTTCTTTATGCATAGTCGACTGGTCAAATGCCTGAGGCATTCCATACTCTTTTATTTCCGGTCAGGTTTTTGATGAGGACCCTTGGTCTCTCTTGAAATCCTGTCTCGCTTCCTCGAATATTTGTCTTTCTTTCGTTGCATCAAAAGCCTGAGTCTTCTCCGTAGCTTTCCTGATACTTGAATCTTCTGCTATCTTTCTTTGGATTGTTCTATCTTCTCCTGTAGCAGCGCCTCCTCGAGTAATAACAATGACTCTAGGGCCTGTTCCACGAGGCTCAGCATATATCAGTTGCACTTGAGGGTTCTGCTGGGGTCCTAGTCTTTTCTGATGCTTGGCTAGCAACATAGGAAAATCTTCAATAACATGCTCGAAGGAGTTGCAATAACTACAGGTGGTGCAAGATTTTTGACAGTCCCTCGCTAGATGTCCTGGTTGCACGTAGTTGTAACATATTATTTTTCCTCGGCCTCGACCCATACCTCCTCCTCGTTCTCTGTATCCATTGCGAGGATTGAAAGTTCCTCTTCCTGGGGAGTTGTACTATGCAATGTTTCCTTCTTGGTGCACGTCGCCTTGGATCTAGTATGTCTTTTGATCTTTCGTGCATCAGATCAAAGGCCCTACAATCTCTGTCATCATGCTCTACATACTTACAAAATGTGCAATACAAGTTTGTGGGTGTTTGAACATACTTCTGCATATAGTAACACTCACCAGGGCGATGTCGGTTTCTGCATACTTCGCACCAGGGCAAGTTAACTTGCTTCAAGGGGCTCGGTGCTCCAGAGGCTAAATATTCATGAAAATAGGGACAATGTTCCTTATAATGAACTTCGGATCTGCATCTTACACACTAGATATCTTCTCTTTTGTCCTTCTTCATATCCTCGACCTGCAGAGACAAACTAGTCAGCTGGCTGAGGTCTGGCTCATGCCTGAGCTAGATTCTCCCATAGGTGCTGATTCAAGCTTCATGGCGATCTCCAAAGCTTCTTCCTATGATGAAATCTTCTGCTGCATCAAGGGAAATCTAATATGCGGTAGAAGAGCAGCGATGAACCATTCCTTGTTCTGTTCATCTGGGATCTTAAAAGTCAATCTTCCAGTTAAGGTTTTGAATCTTTGATCAAACTCCCAAACAGGTTCGACGACCTTTTGCTTGATCTCCTTCAGTTCTGTGATACATTGTGACTCCGACTTAGGTTTCTTAAACTATGCAATCAACGCGTTCTTGATCTCATTTAGTGGCTTAGGCTGCGCAAGTCCTTGGACAAGCTTCATGTACCAGCTTAATGCACAATCCCTCAGTGTGGTGCTAAACCGGTTTCTTTTAATAGATTCGTTGGTAATGTTTTTGATGTTCCATACAGCTTCACATAGGAACCAGTGTTGATCAGGATCTTCAGATCCATCTCCTCTAAAAATAGGGAGCCTCATCTCATCTACCATGGAGTTGCCTAGGTTTCGTGTCTGAGTAGACATTGAACTGCTTGTAATGGTACTCTGCGGACTCTGGTGAATTTGACTATTCTAATGGTTTAATGTTTCTGAAATAACAGGGGGGTCGTTATTACTTACTTCAGTAGTTTGTGCAGTTCCTGAGGTTTCTGGCTTGCTTTGGTGAAGTTCTTCAGCTTTCCCTTCTTCTGTTCCAGTGGGTTCTGAATGTTCTTCATTTGTCAGATCTACCTCTTCACCACTATAGAAACCCTCTTCTCCGTAGTTTTGCTTAAACATGTTCTCAAGGTGAACCCCTCTGAATACTCTTCCACTGCGCGTATGTCCAACTTCTATATTGCTGTCGCTGCCCGAGTTTTTGAACATTAGCCTTTTCTGGTCTAGCCAATCTACTGTATCTTCAAGATGTGGTTTTCATGCAAGAGCATCTTGATTCTTAACTTCAGAAGATGCAAAAATTTCCCTCTGGGTCCTTTGAAAAAGTATCTCTCAGCTTGGCTATACGATTCTACTCTGTCAACAACAAATTCGGTGATATACCCTCCAATGGTACTATAAAACCAATAATCTACAGCTCTAGATACAACATTATCAACTCTCTTAACCCTCTGGATCAACGTCGATGTCCAAGCCACAGGAGGTCTAGATCTGATCTCAAACTGTGTATCAACTAATCTAGCCAACCACTCGTGTAGCTCCTGATGGATTCCTCCGAAGAAAATCTCGTGAATGCTGGTGAAAATGTATCTTTGTAGCCAATCTTCAATACTCAGTTCATGGTTCTTGTTCTGGGCTTCAGTGAAGTCCCTCTCCTGATCTTCTATCCACTTTTGAATCTCTATCTTGGATGGGAACCACCTTGACATTCCCTTACGAATATTCTGGTCCCGACAACGGAGCCATTTGTTGGCACAGGGGCAGACCCAAGGTTCACTCGAAGAGCACACCAACAAGCCCTAGCTACTGGTCCTTTCGGCAACACCTGCGAAGCAGATGCAGTCTCACCCGAAGCAGCTATGAGGGGGTTGCAGGACAGAGATGTCTACAACCAACGAAATGTCAAGTGGATCAAGTACAACAACAACTCCATATGCATCAACACTTATCAACTAGATCTATCCTGCACAATTATAGATCTGGTTTAACACAATAATGCAATTAACCATATAACAACAATAGAGATCAAAGCATCAATCACACACACAACACAAAGTATACGTGGTTCACCCTCTCTCTAGGGCTACGTCCACAGAACTGTGCTTATAATATATCAAGATAAAGCCTACAGTTCTGATCTGCACTCTTAGCCAACAAATCTTCTCTCTTCTTCTCTCGTCCTCTACCGTCCTCTGCACCCAGCTGAAGATCTTACAACACCAGGAAGCTTTCGCTCTCAACACTTCCTCTCTCACAGTGCAATAATCTCTCAATCAACAATACTCAATATCAATGCCCAACAATAGTATCCCCTGACCTAGGTCCTCTCGACCTCTATTTATACATTATAGTCCCTCACCGACAGCCTTAGGTTGAAACCTAGGTGTCAAAACCCTAATTACCAAAACCCTAGGTGTCTAAAACCCTAGGTCAACTTGACCCACTTTTTCCGGGCTTCGCCATCCTGTCTCTCCTTTCTTTCTGCGCGGTGGTAACAATGGCTTTCCTCGCTTTCTGAGTTGTCCTCGATCCATCTCCCTTGCTGATCTGTCATCCTTGATCTCCTGATCTAACGGCTAGCTTTTCCGTACTTCGCTCCGACTTTTATTCTCTTTTACTTGCTTCGACCCAGTGACAATCACTGTGTCTTCCACGCAGTTCGCGTTTGACCTTTTCTTCCTCGATCTTCTCTTGCTTCCATATCCAAGGGCCAACACTCATTTTGAAGATGTTATTCATGATTCCTTTGATGAATCTTGTGTTGACAATGGGGATACTTCCTCTCATGCTTTGTTAGTTATGAGCTACATTTTCTTCTAATTTTGAGAAGTGTACAAAAGGATTTGGTTACACATTGTTATGTTAGATGGGTTATATCAGTGGTGGAATTGGTAAATATGCACATGTAATTGTTACCCCTATTAACCACAAGACGACATGAGCATGAGTAGATCTTGGATATGACGAGACTTCAGTGCTAGATGGAAGTCATTCATCCACCACTAAGTTGTGGGGATTGAATTCCACACCATGTACTAATAATATGTCATAGATTGAGTTTGTGACCTTTATTGATTTGCAGGACCAAGATCCATTACGTTATTTTGGGAAGGTTACATAACTTGCACCTTCTATTCCATACGAACACAATTCTTCTCCATTGACATCAAGGTCGTTTTGACACCTTAATCATTCTGATTAGAGTAATTTGTTGATGTTTTGGTATCTGCGGGAGGTATTAACCTCCATGGATAAACCTTTGAATATAATAGAATATTCCAGAAGCAAGAGAAAACCTAAATAGATGTGTGAAAACCCTAGAAGACAAGTTGCTCAGCAGAATAAGTAATATTGAAGTATTATATGCAGAAAAGGACAGGTCGACCCTGCCTGAAGAGACACTTGTTCACTTGGCCATATTGGTATAAATAGAAGGCCCTTGAGCTCATTTGGTAACACACTCACACTCAATAAAGTGGTGAGCAAGTCTAGAAGAAGGGTGCAACTGCAATGACTGTACCTGGGTACTGGTCTTGGTCTTTCGTTTGGGACTTTCTACTTGGTGAAATACCTTAGGAGAAAGGTGCACTCTCTCTCTATCTTGGTTATTTGTTGGATCTAGTGCTGCCTCCGAAAGCATTTTATCTATCAAATGTTACGGTGCTCGGGGGTGGTTGCATGCCTATGGTTGGGTGACAATATTGTGATATTGTCTATGTTTAAACAAACAGAACATTCTAACATGTTATGGGTCCACACCACCTTCAGAATAGTCTAACCACTGGAAGGTAGATCCATAACTCTCTGTCAAGATCGTTGTAACACAATTGCAGTTGTAGTGCCAGTTCCTTTGTGCCAGTTGCAACACCACTTGTAGTGCCAGTTGCAACACCAGTTGTAGCACCAATTGCATTGCCAACACCAGTTTTCTGTGAAGTATTGGGACTAATTTTTGGTTATTCTAGTGTGCCCTAACCCAACGCATATTCTGGTTCCCTTAGCCATAAAAAACATCAAATTTGAATTTTTGGGTTAAAGTCAATGCTTGACTGGCCAAAGTCAAAGTTTGACTGGTAAAAGTCAATGTTTGACTGGTCAAATTAAAAAACTAGTCAAGGTCAAAGTCAAAGACAGTCATGACTTCCTCCATAAAATCAGAGTGGCGTAACAGAAGCATTGTCTCTTGGTAGAGCATGGAAGACACAAATTGGCATCATCCTTGCAAAGAACAAGGTAAAAATTATGGAACCACAGAATGAAGAGCAAGCATCAAAGGATGAAGAGTTTGATTTTTGGAGCTTCGAAACATATGAACGTGGAGTAGGAGAAACAATAAAAAGCAACTACTGTAGATCTGAATCTCTGGAAAGAAAATGGATCTTTGTCTAATAAGCAATCATAGAGCCATAAAGATCTGAGATCTAATACATTCATAGGAACAACACACTCTCAAGGTTGGAAAGAATACTTATCTCACAAGAAAATCAACTCAAGCGGAAAAATAGCCAGACTCCAGGTTTGCATATCAGGTTTGATATTTTTATTATTGCTTCTTAAGTGAGTATTGCAATCCTTTAGATACTAGGAACAAATGAATACTTAGTAGCATGTACTATTTTTTTTTGTAAGTTAGAAAATTAGATTAAAGCCTGCAAAAAGATGGAAATTACATTTGTCTATCTCGCCTGTTCAAACGTGGCAGAAGTGCCCTGATGGGAAACCACAACTGCCACTTGTCCAAAATATCTATGCAAAAGTTGCAGAAAGGAAAAACTATAGTGCCACGTAGGGCATAATTTCTGACTGCTAAATTAAGATAACAAACTAAGACCGAATTACCCAGAGCTGGGCGACCTCTCATGGCTACAAAAGAAAAACTAAAAACAAATTTCAGCTGCATAATCAACTAGTTCCGGGGTCGAACCTTTTCCCTGTGAAAGCTTGGCACACCTGCAAATTTCTTCTGGCGATCATATCTTTGTCCGAGATTGCTTGACGGAGGTCCTGCAGGAAGGACATTAAAAGGTCCACACGGTTCCAACGTTCTGATTCCTTGCTTTGTAGCTCGTGAATGGCGGTTTTGAAATCCCCTAAACCTCTCTTGAGGTCATCCAAGGAGTCCTCGAGAGCTTCTCTTTTTGCACAACGAGGGCATGTTGAGGGGAGCGGGGGGGACAACGAAGAGTCGGAGGAAGAGGAGGGAGTTGAAGTAAAAGGAGCAGTAGAGGTGACTGGAGGGGGAGGGTGGTGAGGGGGTAAGGGAGGAGGTGGAGGGTGGTGAGGTGGGGAAGGGGGAGGAGGGGAAAAACCAAGAGAATTACCCAAGATGTCGAACCATTCGATTCGACAGGCATAAGGATTCGAGAGCGGGGAGAGATCCAAAGTGATTTCGCAGGTAGGATGGGTGGAAGTGTGAGCTTCAATGGAGTTCAAAAAGGGGACGCCTTCGGTGTCTTGGGGAGAAACACAGTCGTGCACAACCCTTCCCCTGGTTGCATACCAGACAACTCCTATTTTTGACTTTCCCCTGAGACGAGGCATGGAATTGGCCCCCAGTAACTAGAGGAAAGCGCAAAGACAAAGCGAGGGGTTGGTCCTAACCAACCAGACCCAAAGATTCTGCACTGAGCGTGGAGAAAAACCGGAAGTCGAAGTTTGGGGGAGCGAGTGTAGCTCGCACTAGAAAATCTAGGAGAGCCGAGAGTTCGGAGACTGAGGATGCATAAGGGATTCGACGCACCCAGGATCAGGCCTAAGAGCTCCATTTTCTAGCTAGAGATGGGACTGCAGAAGTGTCCTTTCCATCACCATAAAAAATCTGTTGATGCAAAACGTCTCGAGCTTGAAGTAGTTTGGCTTCGCATGAGGTCTGAAGAACAACAACAAGGGTATTAATCCCATGAGTTGATGGATGACGGGGGCACGTCTGCACCGGCTCTAGGTGGCAGGACGTTTGTCCATATGTCCTCCCCTTAGTTTGTCCGCGTGTTGAGCCCGTTAACACCCCATCTGGGGTAGTAGCATGTACTATTAATATAAATTCTTATTGTACTTAATTGTAATATGAACCAACATCTCCTCTAGGAGATATTTCTTGTTCTTGTTCTTAGGAAGGACACCTTGGTAATGCTATAATGAATTACCATGAAATTGATATGTTCTTATATAAAATGATATTGTATTGGAAATACTTATTCTCTTGTTGTTTATGTTTCGGGCATGTTATCCTACATATTCCAGGAAGGTTACCACATAAAATCAATACTTGAAAGGACTCAGAGGGAGTCAAACTTCAGAGGGAGTCAATGATCAGGAAGAAGCAAGGTTTTTTGACACTTTGCAGGATGCATAGGGGCATGTAGAAAATTGAAGTGTGGTTTGAGGATTCTCTCAGTTAGAGGAATTTGATGGAAGAATTTGAAAAATAAGGATCTTTTGGGCCTTTGTGCCGAGTTGTAGGCCTTTGTGCCAAGTTGCAGGCCTTTGTACTGAGTTGTAGGATTCGTGCCGAGTTGTAGGCCTTTTTGAAAAGTTGTAGGCCTTTGTGCTGAGTTGTAGGCTTTGTGCCAAGTTGTAGGCCTTGTGCCGAGTTATATGCTTCGTTTCAAGTTGTAGGCCTTGTGCCGAGTTGTATGCTTCATGCCAAGTTGTAGGCCTTGTGTTGAGTTGTAGGCTTCATGCCGAGTTGTAGGATTCATGTCGATTTGTAGGATTTATGCCGAGCTGTAGGCTACTCCAGTGAGATGGTTTGGTATGCCAAGTTGTTTCTACACCAGTGAGACAATATGGTACTCTAGTGGCGTAGTCGAGAACCTATATGGCTGTGATGGTGTTGCTTGTAATATGATCTGTGTGATCATGAGATATCCTGTGTAGCTCTAGTGATGCTACCGGTCTAAAAGACCATGTAGGTCTTATGCCATGTGAGATGGATGAATAATGATGATACCCATGACATGGGTGAGCACGTGATGCATGTGTATCCCATGATGATGATGGTGACACACATTACGAGGTGTAGCTCTAATGTTCTCTAGCAGGTTGTGGCCCTTAGACGAGATTGACAGGTACACACGAGTGTGTCCATGTGTGATGTAATGATGCTACCAGTAGCATGGTTTGCGTAACCATGACGAGAGGATCATGGCATAGCAAACACGGATATGAAGACCAGAAGGGAACATCATGGTTAAATACCTCCCTAGCTAAGAGGGAGTGTTGATGTTTTGGTAGCTGCGGGAGGTATTAACCTCCATGGATAAACCTTTGACTAGAATAGAAAATTCCAGAAGTAGAGAAAACCTAAATAGATGTGTGAAAACCTTGGAAGACAAGTCGGCTCAGTAGAATAAGCAATATTGAAGTATTATATGCAGAAAATGACAGGTCTGCTGTGCTTGAAGAGACACCTGTTCACCTGGACAAATTAGTATAAATAGAAGGCGCTTGAGCTCATTTGGTAACACACTCACACTCAAGAAAGTGGTGCACAAGTCTATATGAAGAGTGCAGCTGCAATGATTGTAGCTGGGTACTGATATTGGTATTTGGTTTGGAACTTTCTGCTTGGTGAGCTACCTTAGGAGAAAGGTGCTCTCTCTCTCTCTCTCTCTTGGTTATCTGTTGGATCTAGCACTGCTTCCGAAATCATTCTATCTGTCAAAGGTTACGGTGCTCGGAGGTGGCTGCGTGCCTATGGTTGGGTGACAATATTGTGATATTTTCTATGGTTAAACGAGCACAACATTCTAACAGAATTCACCTAGGCATTGAAGTTCCTCTTGGTATGGTAGCCTCACTTCTTACATATTGTTAGAGAAGAGGCATACCATAGAAAATATTGTATAAGTTCTAACTACTAGGGTTTCTTGTGGTTATATTGATGTTTGGTTAAGAAATTCTTTGTGGACTTCATACAATATGTGTCATCCATTGTACAATCTTTATTGTTAATTTTGATTGATTTGTTGCAACAACAATCTCGATGGGATAGTTTTGATGGCAACATTTGTTGGCATGTTTGGCACGTTTGATGGGAAAACCATCTTGTTCATGCATTGCCTGATGATAATACATGTTGATGTATTTTGGTTGTTATTTCTTTGGCATTTGGGACATTTCATGGGATGATAATCTTGTTGTGTGTAATATGGAACAATTATGAGCCTTAGTGACCACCATGAGAGTATGGTCATCGATGTCTTTGCCATGTTATACATATTTTTGGACACTATTCTTTGATATTGTTATCACTCCAAGAAACTCTTTAGGGTTGTAGGCTAAAGATGCTTGGTAACTTAAGAAATGTAATAAAATGTATGCTTGGATCAATGGGATAACTCAGTGGCTAATGAGAAGAACAACTTATCATGCATTCGAATGAGCCAGTGCTTTTATAAATCAATAATCAGATAGAGTAATTGGAATAAGGTATGAAAAATACTAGTCTAGATAACCAAGTACATTAACATGCAGGGTCATACAAGATAGTAAGAGATCCTTTAATTCTAATTCATGAGCTTAATAAGAAGATAACAGTTCTTAGAAGCTGAGCTAAACTGAATTAAAATACAGAGTAATGCAACACATGAACAAATCTGAAATTGATAGCAAAATAAGACTGTGATTCATATCAAGATAAGAGTCTTAGTACATGAGCCAAATGTATCCAGGATTGAACCCTTTAGTTCCTCTTATGTCTTGAGCTTTATAGCTCTACAATACAGTTTTCAGATCCTAAAAGAATGGATCAGATATGCCAAAGATAGAAAGTCAAAACTAATTTACAAAAGATAAGGAATGATCCTCAAAATGAGGTCAATTCCACATTTCATGGTCTTCAAATGATGTAGAATCCCTGTGCAGTGCAGATAAGCCTTCCAAGGCTGTTTGATGACTCTTGAGAAAGATGAAATTCAAATTTGCTAATTTTGGAAAAAACCTTGATTTGTTGCCTCCAAAATAGGTGTCAAAACCAACTTGAATACCTTTTCTAACCCTTTTACATCAAAAGTGGATCTTAGATCTAACTCTATAATTCAACATCTATCCATTAAAAGAGTTTTCAAGAGATTTGGATTAGTAAAACTTCGATCTGGACAAAATTACTCTTTCTCTAGCCATCTCAGGTTTCACCAGCTATTTTGCCTTAAGATTTGCTAATTAGCTGGTGAGAGCTCTGCTTTTCATCAACTCACTGGTTATAATTTTGCCTTTTATGCTGGTGAAAGTTTTGTTTTATCTTTGAGAAGAAAATTATGCAGAGTGGCAATGATCTTGCATAGAGTGTTATATTCTTCTATGTTTGCATTAACCAATACCCTCCTAACTGTTACCTTTCTAGCTCGTGATCTGGAATTTCTCATTTCAGAAATCCATGATAATTTGGGGATAAAGAAAAATGTCAGGATCTAGATCACAGATGGCAGCTTTCATCGATCCACGAGAATCTTCCGCAGAATAGGGGGTCAAAACTTTCAGCCCTGGACAAGAACCATACCATGCAGCATAACACTGTGAATGCTGAGTACCAACACCAGTTGCAGCTCCATTTGGTCCTCTAAAAATGATGGGAACAAAAATTTGACCTGTAGACATATAATATGTCTTGGCTGCAGAATTTAGTATTTGATCAATGGAAAAATTGAAGGTCATGAACTCTACAATTGGTCGTAACCCATAATATGTTGCACGCACACCAATTCCAGTGAAACCCTGCCTCAGTGATTAGGGTGTCTAGTACCCTGTCAGGTCCAAACTAAATATGGAAAAGGGTTCAACATCTAAAACCCGATCAAGATATGACTTGGATGTGTTTATGTTACACTGAAATTTAAAGGATGAAGCCTTTGTTACTTCTTCCTCGAGCCTTCCAACAAAACTTGTGATCTCTTGCGCTTTCATCGTTCCAATATTGAAATTACATTCTGTAATCCGTCCATCATATTTCCAGCGTGAAGCATGACTTGACACCTTCCTGGTCGCAAGCATAGAGTGCTTGATCTAACATTCTGGCGAAATTAAATCCCGGATATAAAGCTCTCATCCTGTAAATCAAGCATCTGGAAAATATTTCCATTAGCTTGGCGCTTGGGTGATTTATCTGTTGGTTATGCGTTGGCTTGTGATAAGTGCTTGTTTCCTGCGTTTTTGAAAGCGAAGAACAATGCTACCGATAACCCACCAACAAGACCCGAAGACCCTCACTACCCTGTCTGCACAAGCTGTTGCCAAACTTCGGCCATCTGATGTACAAAGCCATGTGACTGCATCACCGTGTCCCTTCAACGTATTCAGATCCACAGGGTGGTGACGTCGCCCCTTGTCAGCAGCAGAAACATGAGACTTGGAGTGAGAATGAGATTTGTTCTTAGCATGGGTTGAAGGCTTGGAAGCTCTGTCGTTATTGGTGATCTCAGGCAATTGAGCCACCCCCGTCTTCACTTCGTTGCGTTTTCTTCTCAGATGTGTGGAAGAAAACCACTCGACCCCCAATATTGAACAGGTTCTTCCTTGTATCTTGGCAATTCTACTTCTGCCGATATATGTATGAGAAGGTCGAAGTATCCAGGATATACAAGCAACGATTTTATTTTTTCTCTTTTGTCTTATGGCTTTGCAACGCCACGACCAATTAATCACAGCGGGTGAATAAAGTCATAGGTAGATAACTAAACCCTGAATCTTTCTTCAAAGCTGGAGATGAAACATTGAAACGTTTTGAACCTGGAGGAGCTTGGCAATTCGTTCTATTACTCAGAACAATAAATTTCAATCTCTGTAATCTTGACTGGCAGCTAGACTCATGGCTTAATTCGTGGCTCACTTTTATAGCTTGGCTTTGAGTGTCGATTAGTCATTCAACTAGTTGAATGCGCTTGGAGTTGGTTATATCGACATATGGCATGACTTTGACTCGGTTTGGCTAGCAAAAAATGGCTTGGCACATGTACCAGGTTTATGATGGTTAATGTGTAGCTTATGCTTGATATGTAGATATGGAGTTTGATATGGTTTGGAGATGCTATATTCGTAGGATTAGCATATAGTGGGTATTAAATAGTTTAAGATTAGAAATCTAAAACACCCACCACTTTTGATAAAACAAAACAAAAATTATATTTTTTTGTTTTATTTAAAAGATGTAAAGAGACATAAATCTTAGAATTTTATTTAGGCTCTATGTAGGTCACAAGGCATAGTTAAAGCAATCTTGGGCGAAAAGATCATTAGAAACTTATCAAGGAAACTTATCAAGGATTATTGGGAAATTGAGAGTATGATACTGGCCCAAAAACCTAGGGGAAAGATAAATTAAGTAGTGAGTAATTAGGATATTCATCAAAATAACAGTGCATTTTGAATGCTAACAGATACCATGGTCATTGTCTTTTCACAACATGGAGGGATTTTTAGTCTACATTCCCATTGCTTTTGTTGCTTCACTATTATCCAAAGAGGAATATGTGAAGGTGTTTTAGAGGTTGTAATTTTTCATAGGGGCTCTCCATAGAGAGTGTGGTTGTACCTCAGTGATGTAGAAGGGTTCTTCATAAGGAGCATTTCTATATCTCATCATGGTTAAGTTTTGGTTATCAACATTGGTCATATCCCTCCTTGAGTAAAAACTAAGGGGGAATGTTAAGATGTGAATTTTACTTGGTCCCTTCAATTCATATTTAGAGGGGGATTTTCGAATATGTAACTTGACTTATTAGGGTTTTGTACCACATTGGTGGTTCATTGAGTGGCCTTGTGGTCCCACAATTGAGGATTTAGGGGTAATTGACTAAACATCCCAAACCTATATATATTGGAGGCCTTAGCCTTTCCTTATTTGAAATATCATTGAAGAACACCACTTACAAATTGAACTTCTTATCGGAGAGTGGGATTTTCCTCCAATGTTTTTCACTAAAATCTTTGTGTTTTGTGATGGTTTGCATTGGAATATTTAATTCTCTTGTTTCTCTTTGAGATACTTCAATGCACATGGTTGTATAGGGCTCATGTAGTATATGCAATCCTACAAGGAGTTATGTGTATTTCTCTTACCTTCCCTAGGCTAATATATTTCACCCTTGTTTGATCAACAACTCCACACTCAACTCAATCTATCTCTTTGTTTAAACACTAATTTATATGAATCAATATACAAAGACCATAAATTCCTTCAATTGAGGAGTTTACTCCACAATTCCCACAATGGTCTTATGTTGATCCTTGTCCTCTCTAAATTAAATGGCCATGTATATTGAGGTGTATGTATAGATAATGACATTGAATATTCATTTTCATAAAATTCATGTTTTGTCATAAATAGTAAAAACTAGGTTACAACCTCTAAGATCACTCAAGATAAAATTAGATCCCTTTTTAACATTTTAATGGTTGAACTAGATTTCAAAATAATTTGAATATTGGTTAGAATTTGTAACATGCCATATATTTAAGGAAAACACACTGCAAAGTAAAAAAATTATTACTAAAAAGAAAGTAGTAGCAATATGGGAGTATTATAAAACTTAAAGGAGTTTACAAAGAGATAAAACTAAAGGCTAATCCTTGATTATTCTCTCTAAATATTTCTAACACATGTAGCTATCCACCAAAACAAAAATTAAGACTTTTAACCTTGGAGATTCAAAACATTTTTCCTCATGTTAATGGGGTTTTGGTTGGTTCGTAAAGCGAGGGTGGTTCTATTCCACCCTTCCAAGGTTCAAATCCTCTTAGATACATGCTTGCCCCTCGTGGGATGTCTTGCTACACAAGTGATTTGTTTCACACAGTTGGGGCCAAGTCCAAGTTCTAGACAAATTTGATAGAACCAACATGGATTCATCTTAGCTTCGGATTTGTCAAGCATTGAGACATATCAAATCTCCCGAGGTGCAATTTTTTTGATTGTTTAAGATAGATCTAAGAGCATATGAAGAGAGGTATTAATATTTCTATGTAAATATCATATATCCAAATTTCCTATTTGTGAAAGTCTAGATCTTTCCTTTCATCTCTCTATATAATTTTTTTTATTAAGAGTATATATCAAATCTCTCTTTGTCATATATATATGGATATGTTTTTATTTCTATTTCTATTTATATTGGATAACATAAAAAATACCATTATTTTTTATAAGTATTTTATTTTTTTTAAAGCCGAAAAGTAAACATTACCCATGTGACAAACATGACAACATCTCTGTCATACCATGTTGTGGATGCACCTCACTACTCTTGGTGCAATATATACCCCTCGATTGTGATATCTTAGTTGAAGGGTAGCTTTCATCTTTTCTAAGACATACTTGCAACATTGTAATATTCCATGTTGCTTCCTCATTCTTATACTACTAGCTAGCCCAACGCTTAAGAGATAAGATTTTGTAAGAAAATGGTGTACTAAGATAAATTTACAAATCCAATTGATTTTGGAAGGAGTATAGTGGAGTGTTTTCCGCACTTGAGATTTTTGTTTGAAGTTGTAGCGTTCTCTCAAAACCCAACTAACATAAGGCTAAGGAAATTATGATACCAACATGCAGGAGCATTGTAGGAAACAACTTGTATCAATACAATTGGATGCCTTAGTTCCTTGTAAGCTCTAAATGAACAATTAATTTTGATTCATTAGTTCAATAATTAGAACCTCACCTAACTTATACATCCATTGGGAATGGGATTCGACTCTATCCTTCATCCTTTTCTTTCTACCATTATGACTTGCTTTGCTACTGTATTTCCCAATTTGAATGCTATTGATCCTCTCAATCTTTGTAGAGCCTCCATTGGTCCTAAAACAAGTTCCCTCACTTTTCCTAGTAAATGAGACTAATCATTATTAGAAAACATGCATTTAGTCGAGGTTTTTACAAAGGTTTTTAGTGTTAACGTATGTGATCCAGGTGGATATTGGTGGCTACCCACCTATTCCAACTCGCTCCTCTTGACAATTTTTTAGTTCAACACATTTCTCTATAATGATGACATTTCTTTGTAACTGTGGGTTCTTCAATTCCGGGGCTATCCTGAAGCCCTACACAACATCCAGGTGGATATTGGTGATCTCCCACCTATTCCAACTAGCTTATTTTGGAAGTTTTCATGTCAGTACATCTTTTTGTACTTTCAGGGCCATTTTGGGGCCCTAAACAATGCTTTTTTTTGGCTTTCCATAGTCAAACTGTAGACATAGTTAGAGTTTGATAAAATAATGTGTATTTCTTGAAAATACCTTTCCAATGGGCTATCACATGCCTAAAACAAAGGTTGTATGCAAATGTTACGACTTCGGGAAATTGAGGTACCAACTTACCCATTGGGGCCCACATAACTTTTGGTGTTTCATCTCCTAGGGTTAGGTTTTTGGATGTCTAGGGTTTTGGAATTCATGAGTAATGTTAAAAATTCCTTTAGAGCCTCATTGTAATCATTCTGCTCAGATAGATGTGCATAGCAGCCACGTCTCTTCTCAGAGATAACTACCACCATTCGAGCAAGTTGTTTCAGTTCTACAGTTTTACAGTTTCATCCTATTTTATTTATTCAATAGAAGTTATTGTTCACTGTATATTTGTTGTTGTTCTTCATATCACTGTGTTATTGTATTTAGTCTGTTATTTATTTCATTCCAATCATAAATCCGGATCAGTGGTATCAAAGAAATCTTCTCTTCATTCATTTTTCTTTGTGCATGTCCCTGACAAAATATGGGTACAAGAAGTTGGGACTCGAACCAATCGATCCTTTTCAAGATTGGCTGCGCTGAGCCCGACAAAAACTCATGGGGGACACGAAGAAAGATGATAGAGCAGGAGATCCTTTTAAACTGTTGCTTGAGGAATCCCTTGCATGACAAAGGAACAAAATGATGGACAACTTTGCACAGATCCTTCGGCGGCTGCCCACAGGAGATGCATCTTCATCAAGTGGCCATGCAACCCCCTTCAAGGTACAAGTCAATTTTTATATCCCATTATTTGAAGGACTGATAGATGCAGATACTGTAGATAAATGGCTGAATTTGCTCGAAGGGTATTTTTTAGTCCACAATTTTTTTGATAGGGAAAATATTACTTTTGCACTCCTCAAGGCCATCCCCCATGTTAAGGATTGGTGGGATACTTACTTTGAGAAAAGGGCCATAGAGGAATATATAATATTTACGGTCACCCCCACATGGTATTCCTTTAGGGATTCTATTAAAGAACAATACTACCATGTTGGAAGCTACAAGGACCCGTACACAAGATGGACCATGCTGCATCAGGAAAGGGACCAGACAATACCAGATTTCACCAATATTTTCCATACCCTGCACACCAAATTGGGTATCAAAGACTCTAAATGACATATGGTGCTCAAATACCACGATTGTATGCATAGATACATTCAAACAAAAATGGAGTTTCTGGACATCACATCATTAGGTGCGACTTATGGATATGCTTTCAAGATCGAGCATAAAGTTAAGCAGAAGAGGCGGGATTTTGTATCTGCAAACTCCTCATAGCTGAAGCAGGGAAAGGCGGACCCAACCCACAAAACAAGTGACAGAGAAAATATGGCCACTCTTAGGACAACCAGTCCAAGCCGCAACCCAAGAAGGGTAATGAGAAGTCAAAGGACACGAGAAAGTGGCGTGAATACCATAAAATCCCTTGAAAGAACACCGAATAATGTTGCTCCAAGCAGTCACTAGTGGCCGAGATGAAAGCTTCCGAGTCAGAGGCAGATTCTGACTCTGAATCAAATCTAGAAGGAGGGAAGCAGATTATTGATGCCGAACCTAGCGCCACTGTCGCTACCACTAAATTCCAGCCAAGCGAACCAGAAGAAACAGAGGAGGGGGAATGCCTCTTTCACTCACAAATGTGGGTAAAGGGGGCTCCGCTTCATTTCATTGTCGATAGCGGCAGTCAGAAAAACCTGATATCAACAAAGGTCGTCAAGAGACTCGACCTGTCGATGACACCGCACCCATAACCCTATACCATCAGCTAGCTTCGCCAAGGAAGAGATCTCCGCGTCAGCCAACAGTTCCGTCTGGCCTATGACATCAAGCCCTTCAAAGATAAGGTATTGTGTGATATTTCTCCCCTTGAAGTTTGTGATGTTATTTTAGGACAACCATATTTGTGAAAGTGACATGCCGTGTATGCGTTTAGACCCTGCAATGCTATTATTACTTTGGGTAGACAATTGTACATGATACCAGAGGTAGCATCACATACTACTATTTATTTAATCTCTACTAAGAAATGCAGTAAGGTCATTTCACAGACTGGGAAGTTCCTCTTCTTTGTGATCTATGCTCACATCAAGCAGAAAGTCACTGCCACATCCATGACCTCTACACAGAGCCTCTTTTTGCAGTAGAAGCAAGTGGAAAATGTTAGGATATTTAGACACTTAGGAGTTAGTTAAGATCTACTTGGTCTAATATGTCGTTAGGTAAAAGTGTGTTTCTTTAGTATGCATTAG
>ML783416.1:1073565-1145591 GCA_009831015.1 Picea engelmannii | reverse complement strand
GGAGTTAGTTAAGATCTACTTGGTCTAATATGTCGTTAGGTAAAAGTGTGTTTCTTTAGTATGCATTAGTATGCATTTGTAGTTAGGAAATCCGACGGTCACGATATGTTCCCGACATAGAGTGATTCGACGGTTCATACTCTTCTCGATATTAACGACCATTGATCCATGGCTTAACACTCGATTGGTCCATGATCTCTATTTAAAGAGAATGGAGGGTCATTTTCCAATGATCGATTGTGAGAAACTCTCTGGTAAAATCTCTCTGTAATCTTTTTCTTTACATTAATAAATTGCTCCAAGTGGACGCATTGGCTAGGGCCGTGGATGTTTCCCTGTAGGGATTTTACCACGTGAAAACATCGGTGTGTTGATCTTTGATCTGGTTATGTGAGTGGTTACTGAAGGTGTTCGTCCTCTGTTGGAATACATGTGTTGTCGAATAGAAAATATAGTGGAAGAGTATAGAGACATCTTCTCCTCACCCATTGGGGTATCGATGCACTGCCAAGTCAAGAATCCAATTGATCTAACCCCTGATGCACCTATTCCTAATGGACTAGTGTATTGTCACTCGTTGATGGAAACTTACAAAATCAAGCTTTAGATCCAAGATCTGCTTCAAAAGGGGCACATCAGACCCAACTAATCCCCTTGTGAAAGCCCAATTGTATTGGAGTAGAAGAAAGACGTGATCTGGTGGCTCTACATCGATTATAGAGAATTAAACAAAATCATAGTCAGAAACCGATACCCAATTCCCCGAACTGATGACCTTCTTGACCAACTCAATGGGGAAAGGTTCTTCAACAAGATTGAACTAAAGTTTGGCCACCACCAGGTTCCCATCGGACCGATTGATGTATGGAAAACAACTTTCAAATCCAAAGAAGGTCTTTTCGAATGGCTGGTCATGCCCTTTGGCTTAAAAAATGCACCAAAAACTTTCATGAGGTTGATGGATGATGTATTGATATCCTTCACCAAGTCTTTTGTGGTGGTATATCTGGATGACATCCTCATCTTCAACAGAACTTGGGAGGAGCACATGCAACATATTCAATATGTTTTGAGCACTCTGCAGCAACCCAAGCTATATTCCAACTTGGAAAAATGCTCCTTTGGCATGAAAAAGGTCCAATACTTGGGTTACATTGTTAATGAGCATGGGGTTCATGTGCATCCAGCTAAGATCCAATTCATCCGTGACTGGTGAACCCCAACCACATTATCCAAGCTTCGAAGCTTCTTGGGACTTGCCAACTTTTATCGACGGTTCATGTTGGGATTCTCCTATATTGCATGGGCCCTCAGCCAAGTGACCAAGGGAAATGGCAGGGAAAATTTTGCATGGGGGAAGGCATAACAAAAAAAATTTGATGACTTGAAACATCGCTTGTGCTCATCTCCAATACTCTCCTTACCCGATTTGCAACAATTGTTTGAGATTGAGACTGATGCATCTGACTATGCTATAGGCTCAGTTCTCACTCAACACAATCATCCAATAGCATACCATAGTGAGACACTCTCAGATACCGTCCGAAAATACCCACCTATGATAAGGAAATGTATTCCATTGTGAAAGGCTTCCATTAATGGAAACATTACATTCTGGGAAATGAGACAATCATCCACACTGATCACAAGCCTCTGTAGTTCATACATACATAGGGGAAGTTGTAGAACGACTGCCATCAAAAGTGGTACACATACTTGCAACAGTTCCATCTCAACATTAAGTATAAGACATGGAGCACAAATCATGTCGCTGACTGGCTCAGTCGACCTCCCATTGATGCACTCACCATCATGCTCCTTTCTTGTGGGTATGAGGCATCTGAGTGGCCCCAACTTTATCAACGAGATCTTGACTTCACCACCAACTATAAACTCTTGGGTACATGCACGAATGCCACCAATTTTCACATTTAGGATGGATTTTTATGCCATATGGGCCACCTCCGTGTTCCTACAAGTGAGCGTGCAAATCGTATTTGGGAGGCTCATTATAGTCTGATGGCAGGACATTTTTGTGTGGAGAAAACTATGGTCATTCTACAAAAACATTTTTATTGGACAAAACTTCGACAAGACGTCATTAAGTATATCAGATATTGCACTGCATGTGCCATTTCTAGGCCAACCATCAAGAATAAAGGCTTATACACCCCTCTTCCTACTCCCGAGAGGCCTTGGAAATCCATATTGATGGATTACATGTCTGGCGTTTCGTCCACCAAGAAAGGAAATTATTTCATATTTGTGGTGGTTGATCAATTTTCGAAGATGACTATTCTCACAGCCTGCAAGAAGAACATCACAACGACATATACTGCCAATCTCTTCTTCGAACGGGTGTGGGTCCATTTTAGGATACCACAAACCATCATCTCCGATCGGGACATCATGTTCCTCAACACATTTTGGTCGAGTCTCTAGTCACTATTGGAAACCAAAATCACTAAATCCACTGCCTTCCACCCTCAAACCAATGGAAAAACATAGGTCATGAATCGGATGATTGTGCACATCCTGCACATTTATAACTCTAAGCATCCACGTACATGGGATGTGAGTCTTCCCTATGTTCAACACAACTACAACACGACTCTCCATAACTCCACCAACCATAGTCCATTTCAGGTGGGGCTTGGATTCCAACCCTTTGGTCCCATTGATGTTGCACTACCTCTTGAAAACACACAGACAATATATTCCCATGTTCAGTATGAGGCCGATAAAGCCACCGGATTCATTGAGCGAATTCAACACATGCACCAACAAGTCCATGAGATTTTGCAGAAAGCCATTGATAAGAACAAGCAACGCCATGATCGACACTATGTGCCACACAAGTTTCAGGTGGGAGAGAAGGTCTGGTTACATTTGTAGAAAGAACGCCTTACATGGCCCCATCAAAATCTCCTTCCACTTTGCTATGGGACTTACACTATCACCAAGGCTGTGGGTGACATTGATTTTGAGCTCAACACTTCCCCCTTCCTTGGATTGCACCCAGTTTTCAATGTGGACCTCCTCCGACCATATTTTCCACCCTTATTGGACACATGAGAGATCGTAGAACAATTGACACCAATAGATCTCAACCATGATGGTATGGAACAAGCATTCACTGATCATATAGTGGAAACATAGGTCAAGGGCACTTGCCAAGAGAGGATCCAAATTTTTTGGGTTGTCAAGGCAGGGAAACTCCTACACCAAGGCAAGTAGCTCACATGGGGCCAAATTCAACAGAAATTTCCTCACTTGATGGGGACACTCAACACAATGGAGAACATTGCTTCCTAAGGGGGGAGGAATGATCTAGGTCGATATTGGTGGCCACCCATATATTCCAACTGTCTCCTCTTGATAATTTTTAGTTCAACACGTTTCTCTATAATGATGACATTTCTTTGTAATTGTGGGTTCTGCACTTTCGGGACTATCCTGAAGCCCTACACAACATCCAAGTGGATATTGGTGGCCACCCACATATTCCAACTGGCTTATTTTGGAAGTTTTCATGTCAGTACATCTTTCTGTACTTCTAGGGCCATTTTGGGGCCCTAAACAATGTTTTTTTTTTGGCTTTCCACAATAAAACTATAGACATACTAAAATTTTGATGGAATAATGTTTAGTTCTCAAAAATTCCTTTCCAACGGGCTATTACATGCCTAAAACATAGGTCGTATGCAAAAGTTACGACCCCGAGAAGTTGAGGTACCGACTTAGCCATCGAGGCCCACTTAACTTTTGGTGTTTCATCTCCTAGGGTTAGGTTTTTGGATGTCTATGGTTTTGGAATTCATGAGTAACGTTAAAAAGGACTCTGGAGCCTCATTGTAATCATTATGCTCAGACAGATTCACATAGAAGCCACATCTCTTCTCAGAGATAACTGCCACCATTCGAGCAAGTTGTTTCAGTTCTACATTTTTACAGTTTCAACCTATTTTATTTATTCAATATAAGTTATTTTTCACTGGATATCTGTTGTTGTTCTCCGTATCATTGTGCTATTTTATTCAGTATGTTGTTCATTTTATTCTGCTCATAAATCCAGATCAATATGGGACAAAACTTTCAAAAATATATCTACTAAAACCTTTGCAATTGGAAGTGCAAGATTTTTTCAAAATTCTGAACAAGGGTTTTATCCCAATGGGTGGAGGGTTTTGCGAAGGTTTTTTTTGGTTAGTATACCATTAGTACAAGCACACCGAGACACTATTGGTGTAGACACACTGATTTTTTGTTAGTACATATGCATCACTTGTAACTAGCCTCCAAGTGGTTCCATCTATCCTTTGGTGTCGAGGGATAAAATGGATCACATATGCCCTTTCTTAACATAGGTGCACCATAGTGCTAGAGAATGTAGGGGTTTTGGTGCCCTTTGCTGAAGCGACATTGCTACGTGGTATACATGACGCACTAGTTCTCCCATATATAAATGACATGTTGACTAAAACATTTGTCACCTATTATAAATGCTCCCAAAGAGTTGCAAAGCCTATTATTATTACTACTATATAACTAATAAGTGGGATACCTAAAGAGAAAATGCAAAAAATATTGGTTTTCTAAGCTTTTCCTCAGCATGCTATACTTCAATTCTTGTACTCTTGAAGAAATGGTTCATGATTATTTTTCTATGCATAAGATTGAAGTTGAAAAGGATTTACTTTCATTTGAGTAAGAAAAATGGAAAAGCTCTATGCCTTCTAGAAAAGGTATATGAGAGAAATTTATCTAAGTCCAAGCATGTGGTTTAAATTTTGTATCTTAAAAATATGGTATAGAAGATGGCTAGTAAACTCCATATATGTTGTTTGGCAATATATATCATATTCAATAGTTGTATACTTTGAAGGAAATTTTTTGGGTCAATACATGACCACATGGTTTCTATATGCGACTTAAATACCCACATGGCTCGATATATGGATATTACATATATCATAACTTATGTTAATTTGGGTCATATTGTGATGAGCGTCATCGCAAGTCATTTAAAATTTTGGTTGTTATGATTGAATAATAATATTGGAGGTAATACTTTTCATGGAAGACAACCAACGTATGACTTATATCATTGTTACATGGTATGTGACTTGTGTTATAGTTAATATGGGTGACTAGCGCATGTGTTGTAGTTGGCATTTGACAATGATTTCACATTTAATAAAGTGTAACTTGGGTTGATATATATTACATGTGATATATGATTCATGAATATTGCTTGTTTCAAGGTTACGAGTTATGTGGCAACAAATTTAATGTTTATTTTATTTGACATGGTGTAAAATTTGCATATTGTGAGGGTTATGTACATTGGATGGATTATTGACTTGGCATGTAATGTAATGGTTTGTTGTGTTGGTGACATGATTGAGCTGGCCATGCATTGAAGGCACTAGGATGTGGGAATTCACTCCACAATCATGCACCCTATCGCTTCCTTTTTGCCTTGGATTTTGGTAATTATTTATGTTGAAAGTTGAGAAAAAAGCTCCGAGCTCTTCTTATTGAAACACTCGTTCTTGGTGGTTTCTATAATTGATTCAACCGTGGTATAAAAAAATCATTCTACAAGTTATGAGTTCACAGTTTCTTTTACATCTGGTGCATCATATTTGTCTTATAATTTGACTAAACTTGGCTCTGGTTAGCATTGATGTGTGCATGAATTGTTTCTTTCGCTTCTCTGTCATTTCTTGAAAGAAAAAGTGGAAAAAGTGTTGGTTTACAAAAAATTGGTAATTGTTTGGTTTTTCATCTTCCATACTCACACTTTTCATATATGTTTGCAATGAATTTTTTTTTTGGAAGCTCCTGGTTTGCATAAAGATGTGACTCAAACTCGATTTCTCTTTATCTTTTTGGATTCTCCGGTCATTCTGAGAATAACCCAGTTCTCTTTGTGGATTAAAATCATGGGTTTTCTTGTTCTGGTGTTTTTTGACTCATGTCTAAGTCATGCTACAAAATCCAACATTTGTTTCGATTTGGGTCAAGCCCAAATAACATATTTATCCTTGGAGTTTTTCATTATTGCTGTTCATGGCTTGCATGATAACTTTCTCTTTTGAAAAATGGGTACAGGTTCAAACCATTTAGTGTCCACAACTACATTCTCATTGGGTTGTACCCATGTTGCAATTATGATTTTAAAGCTATGAGATTGAAAGTTTTTCGACGTGGGTTGTGGCTAAGTTGAGGCTTGGATTCAATGATTGGTTAGGGTTTATAAAATGTTGCATATGTTCATTTTTTCAATATTTTTCCTTGCTCCTGGATATATTGATTTTAAAAAAAGAAATGGGTTTGAACCCTAACCTTATATTGAGCCATACGAGTTCGAACCTGAGTCGATTGGATCATATGCATGTTGGATCACTGAGAGGGGGGGTGAATCAATAATATAGCAATTCAATCCTTTTCAACCACAAAATACAAGTGTTATATCAATGTAGCATTATCATCCAATAGTTGCAGAGTAAATAAACATTGAACAAATGAGCAATCATACACATACATAGTACATCAATGTTTTATGTGGAAACCCAAAGCGGGAGAAAACCACAAAATGATTTTTCTTATATGTCTTTAAGAGTTACATTCATTGGAAGCACCAACCTCCTTTGTTTTCCAGCTGCAACTGGAAGGAGGCTCCAACCCACTAGTTTCTCAGGCTACAACCTGAGGGAAGCTCCAACTCCCCAATTCTCTGGCTACAATCAGAAGGAGGCTACAACCCCCTATGTTCTCTGGCTACAATTGAAAGGTGGCTACAACCACCTATCCTTGCCCCGTCCAACTGCCTTGACATATAAATGCCAAATGTATACAACCTGTCACTACCACTAAATCAACCACTACCACTGCCAACCTGTACCAATAACCTGTAATAACCTGTACCAATCAACCTGCACCAACCAACTTGTACCAATAACCTGAACCAACATGTACCATGCATCAAATATGACTCATCAAGATGCACCAACATCATCAACTATACACCTCATGTATGTGCCAACTCATCAACTACTTGTCTCAACCATGTACCCAACATGTTCCTCAACCATATACCAAAGACATACACCAATATAACCATCAAAAGTTATCTAACAATTCATCACTCTATCCATAAACCAAATACCATAAACCCTTACATCAAACCATGTGCCACAACCTCATTGTTAAGTAGCCTCAAGCTAAACCAACAACTTCAGCAACACATCACAACCAAAAGACCAATACCCATATGCCAAATACCAAAAATAAAATACCAACTGTATCCCTCAACAAATATGATATATGCAACAATACTGAACATCCAATACCATCTCAAGAGCTAAACGCTAGATCAAAAAACATACCTCAAACAAGATGTGCCATATATCTCATAAATAGACCCCAACCATGTTGCTGCCGCACTTTTTCTGTCGTGATTTTTTTGCCGCATGTTTTCTGCCGCGATTTTTCTGTCACACTTTTTTTGCCGCGATTTTTCTGCCGCACTTTTTCTGCAGCGATTTTTCTGCCGTGATTTTTCTGTCGCATTTTTCTGCCGCAGTTTTCCTACCTCACTTTTTCTACCGAACTTTTCCTGCCGCACTTTTTTTCTGTCAATAATACCTACCCAAATAACCTTTCACAAAATAGATGTTCAATGATATTCAATAGGTCCAAGTGTATTTAAATGAGAGATCCTTGCCTCTTATTTATACTTTCATGAAGCATCCTCAAGGGGTTATCTTTTAACTATCTTAACCCACTTTCCTTATTTTAGGGTTAACCCACTTATAACCACTTGTCCACTTAACTTAACCAATTTCTATAATTAGTAAGTTCTCCATTAACTTTATTATTTAAATAATTTATTTTGCATCCTCTTTGACTTATAGTACACTCATCACTTCACTTTATTATTTAAATATTTTTTTCTTTGCAAACACTTTGACTACTTTGACCTTTTGGGGCTTCTAGATGACTCATGAGGGTTCTCCAACTTCACATGGCCATAAATCTCTAACCGTGAAGAGTTATGTGATGTTCCACATACCACCAGAAATGGCATGACATGTACTATCCATCTAGAATATTTTTACTTGCAAATATATCAAAACACATACCATTATCCATCAAACAAACTTGGGTCCATTACCCAAACCTTTGTGCTATCAAAATTCGTTACCCGACTTTCTTCAATGGTTGACATCAATGGCAACCAACACAAATAATCAACAATGCAGTCATACCCTTTTCGTTTGAAACTCAAGTCTTTTGGAATTTTATATACTGGTTGTGAATTAAGAGTTTCTTTGCATATTGACCAACTCTTCTCTTCGATTGGGATTGGGATGTTAAAGGAAATATTGGGCTTCATTTTCAATTTGAATCTGTTTGAATTGAGTCTAAATATGTCAATTTTGAAAACATAGGTTGCAAACCCGTAACTGTAACTACATGTTTGAACTCGGGTATTTTATATTCAAACTCATGATGACATTTCCAGTCGAGCTATGATTCTTCCTCCCATTTCCATCAGTATTTTGTGACTTTTGGTTGAAAGTTTTTTTTTTTTTTGTCCAACTGAGATTTGGTAAAATTATACATACACACAATTTTGGTATAATTTGTAGAGCATGGAGTGGTTGGCAATTTTGATACAAAATTGAGATTAATTAGGAAAATAAAATGAGATATGGTTATTTTTGAGTCAAGACTCATAATGTGTTGAACTTTTTTATTTGGGTATTATGGTTCTTCGAGTTGGATTAAAGTCTTAGTTGAACATGGAATAACTTGGGTTGGTAAAATTTTGATTACATGTGCATGTTGGCATTTTTATTGCTAGTATATTCCTCCATTCTTATCCCAATTGAGATGTTGAATAAATGAAATAAAATGGATTTAACAATAAGTGGATGGTGGTTTATCTATAAATGGTTATGTTTGTTTATGATATTGGTTTGGGCAAGCATAAATATTAAAAAGATTATGCATATGATTGGTTATGATGGACATGCCAAGACTCATGTTTTAGATGACATTAATGGTAGTCATATGTTATAAATGATTATTATATAGACTCATATTTCCTCATTGATTCCACTTTACATAGGTCAATCTCCTTCAATCCCATTCATTTAAAGCCTTTTACATTCATGCCCCATCTATATAATTAAGATAAAAGGCATATGAAAGAAATGTGATTTGAATGTGTAGCCAACATAATTATTTGAAATAATATTTGTATCACAACATGCAAAAATGATTGAAAAGGACTCGTAATGATTTCTGGATTGTTTGGTTTCATAAAGATACTTGTAGACATGGTTTTAAGTTGAGTTTTTGATAATCTCCTTGTGATTTTCTGTACATATTTTGAGAAGAGATGGTATATATGTATGGATTTCAAATATTAAATGTTGTTGGATGGATAAATACATAGTTGCACTTCTGTCCCTGATTTCACTTTTCCCTTTCATTTCCCTTTTTGTGTTGCATGGTTGTGTTATCTCAGAGCCAAATTAATCATGATGTCAAATTGTATTAGATGTTTAATTTTACTATGTCTTATATTTCATGTACTAATTTGACTATCATGGGTATAGATTGTTGGACATGGTGTTATGTTGTCATTGATGTCAACAAAGATTAATACGAGTCTATCATCCAGATAAGTCCATTCAGACTACAAATCTATTAAAATACCTTGCTATACTAATTTCAAAAGAGCTTTGCAAGAGCATTAAACTTGATGAGGCTATTTCATATGGAAATACACTGCAAAATGGTATTTTGAGTAGAGAAGAGCATATGTGAGCTCTTAGAAATTGTGGAAGGAACCTGATAATTCCAAGATGGGATATGGTGTTTAGTAGGATCAATAAACCCTATGTTTTCTTATCAATAAAAAAAGAGAGTTATTCTCAAATTATTTCTTGTAGGTGGATAATCATCGAAATCGTTAAAAGGAGGAAGCAATGGTGGAAAAACAGTGAGGAATCGGTCCAGAGAGAGACAAAGGTCTCTCAAGTGTAATCTAGGATAGAGAAGGCATTTGGAGCCTTATGTTATGAAATACAAATCTTAGGAGGGTAGTGCATCCGTTAACGCACAAAATATATACACGTAGGAGGAGTGTGCATTTATTGATACCTTGGAGAGGTCAAAGGAAAATATCAGTAGAGGTAGCACAAGGATCGCACAAAAGACAGAGAGCTGTTTAGAAGGATCGTGAAATCGTGACCATTACCTTTTTCTCGGGAGCAATCACAACAGTTTGGGCCAAGAAAAATCTAGGTCATTGGATTGAGGAGCTGGATCAATGAGGATCGTCAGATCTCACCTTAAAGTGAAAAACAATCTCAACCATTAAATTGTGCGGATCATCCTCAATTGTTGATCGAAGTCAAGCGAGAGATAAAAAGTTTTGGGACTACGAAAATTCACCACTTTGATGATTATTGGAGACAAGGCAGAGGAAAAAAATCGTTAAATCACATGAGCCATAGATCAATGATCTATCATGAAACTTTCTCAACCGTTGGATCAAGTAGTGGAAGGATAGAGTAAGTTTCGGGACTCTAGAAATTTGCCACTTGGATGAATATTGAAGATAAGGAAGAGATACGAAGCTACGAAGTGTGGAAGCCCTGAAATCCCACCAACTGTTAGATCGAGGGAAGAATTCAGGAGTAATGCGAGTCGCTAGATCAAGCAGTGGAAGGATAGTGTAAGAACTTCAATAGGTATAACTCCGAGGGAGTTTTTTTTTTTGACGAAAACGGTTATAGTTTATATTAGAGGGGTGGCAAAGCCACAGATTCAGTTACAAAATGCCCCGAGTTCCTTCGGGCCTACAGATCAAAATACAAAATGTTATGCAACACTGTTTCAGCATAATTTCCATCACTGTGTTCCAGCATCTGTTCCAGCGCTGTGTTTCAGCATATGTAACAACCCTGTGTTTCAACAACTGTTCCAGCACTGTGTTTCGATCCAGCTCTGTTTCAGCACTGTGATTCAGCATCTGTGTTCCAGCATCTGTGTTCCAGCATCTGTGTTCCAGCATCTGTGTTCCAGCATCTGTGTTTCAACATCTGTGTTCCAGCTCTGTTTCAGCACTGTGTTCCAGCTCTGTTACAACACTGTGTTTCAACATCTATTTCAGCTCTGTTTCAGCACTGTGTTTCAACATCTGTGTTCCAGCATCTGTGTTCCAGCATTTGTATTCCAGCATCTGTGTTTCAGCATTTGTGTTCCAGCACCTGTGTTCGAGCATCTGTGTTTCAACATCTGTGTTCCAGCTCAATTGTTCCAGCATCTGTGTTTCAGCATCTGTGTTCCAACACCTGTGTTCCAACACCTGTGTTCCAGCACCTGTGTTTCAGCATCTGTTCCAGCACTTGGAAGAGTGCTCGTGAGCTGCGATGGGTCATGGGATTTCCACATTTTCAATGATGCCATTGACTGACAGCTCTCCAACATCCAATAGAATGCCTTTGTTGGCTTCTTTATCAACATTTCGATTTAAGTCCCTTAAAACCTGATAGCAGTGATAGGTGTTCAAATTCCTTAATAGGAGGCGGATTTTATCAAGGAGGTTGTTGAGATGGATGCTTTGAGTTGTGGATCGCTTGATAATAGCCTGTATGATTATTCTGGAGTCCCCTATTATTGCCAAGTCTTGTATTCTGAGGTTGATTGCCAATTTCAAACCTTGCCAGAGAGCCAAGGCTTCGGCTTGGTTGTTGGACTCTATGCCGAGTCCAATGGCATAATGCGTTGCTTTGTCTTGTCTGGGATATTCAATGATGCCCCCTCCCCCAGCCTGGCCTGGGTTCCCTTTCGAGGCCCCATCAAAGCAGAGGATGGGCGTTTTAATTTTTCTTTTCCATTTGGCAACTTCCGTTTCATTTTCCCTGATCTCCCAGCTTTCATGCATTGGGTGAATTCCTTGTTGGCTTCCTTACCCTGGGATGTTGAATTGGGCTATCCAACTCTCCTGTTCTTCATCCAAATTGTGAAGCTTTACTGTGGGGTAGAGGAGAGCAGCAGATTCCCCCAGCATTGCTTGAATTTTAATGCCAATTCTATCTACACTTAGTTGGCTATCTCTGAAAATTATATGATTTCTCTCTAACCAGAGATTCCATAGAACAAACTTTGGAAGTAATCCCCATATCCAGTTGGCGTGGTTTCTTTTCTTATCGGCAAATGGGAACATGGACTCCCATTGGATTAGCAGACTTATTACATTAGGAGGGAGGTTTGTGGCTGATTGGGGGCCTATTACCTTCATCCAGACTTCTTTTGCATAGCTGCAATTTAGGAGGGTGTGGTCAGTTGTTTCTTCTGCTTGGAGACATAGAGGGCACAAAAAGGGTCCTTCCCAACCCCTTCTTCAGAGATTCTCCCCCGTTGGGATAGTCTTGTGCGCCAAGGTCCAGCGGAAATGGTCAATTTTTGGGAGGGATCGATATTTCCAGACTGCTTTCCATCTTGCTGGATTTGGCATTGCAGTGGGAATTGAGTTGAGGAGTTGGTAACCATCTGCTGTGGTGTAAGCCCTGGCATTCCTGCCCCATCCTCGGTCATCCTTACCTGTTTTTTTTAAAGGGGCTTTCCCTTGGAGACACTTCTTGAGAGAAACCCATTGATTATCTAGTACAGCTGGTCTATTTGGGACTGCCCACCCTTGCCATGGGTGAGGTCTTTCATCTCCCCAAACTGATATGTCTGAGAGTGTTAAGATGTTTTGGCTGTCCATCCATCTTTTGAGTCCTTGTAGGTCCTGGTGCTGATCTAACGGAGGATCACCCATTATTGAGTCTGTCCAAATTCTTATTTTCCTTCCATTTCTCGGCACCCAAGTTAGATGGGGGGTGAAGAGAGGGAGCACTTTTTTTCATAGCGCGAAGATGGGAGAGCTTTTCACCTCCTTACCTGGGAGTTCTAAACTTCTGTCCCGAGCCCCTCGAAAGTATTTCCTCCAAAGAGCTCGCTTACTCCAAGTGGCTTTGCCGGTGATCATTTTCCAGAGAAGCTTTTCCCCTAACACCAGATTTTGAGTCCTTGTATTTTTAAAATTAAGACCTCCTTCCATGTAGGATTTGGTGGTTTTTTCCCAACTAACCAAGTGCATCTTCTTCTTTTCCTGCCTGCCTCCTTCCCACAAGAAACACCTCTGAAATGCCTCAAGTTTTTGGATAACTGTGGTTGGAGCTAGCAAGAGCGAGCATTAAAAGATGGGGAGGCTAGCCACTACAGCCTTTATCAGGACTGTCTTTCCTGCTAAATTCAGCCAGCTGGCCCCCCAAGAGGTGAATTTATTCTTGAGTTTTTCTGYGATATGGYTCYAGTGGGAAACTCTTGGGGCAGATTTAAAGATTGGGACTCCCAAGTACTTGAAGGCCTCCCAGTTTGTGTGCCCCTCCATCCCTAGAACTCTTGTAACTCTCAGCATTTCATTTGGGGTGATGTTCCAGCCGTAAATGCTACTTTTGGACTGATTTATCTTGCTGCTAGAGACTGCTGCATAGGCGTCCAGCTCTTCCTTGAACTTTTTTGCTATGATTGGGCTTGCTCCCCCCAGCAGAAGCGTATCATCCGCAAATTGTGCATGGTTGATATCTTTCACCCCTCGTGATATTCTTAGACCATGAAGATCTTTGTTAATTTGGGAGTGTTCCAGTTGGTAGCTTAGAACTGAAGCTTGGAGGGCATAGAGCAAAGGCGACAGTGGACAGCCTTGCCTTAGTCCCCTGGAGGCTTTGAAGAAGGCAGTTACCTTCCCATTCACCAGGGGGGCTATCCAAGGGGATCCTATGCAGGCTTTTATCCAATTTATAAAATGTAAATCGAACCCAAACTTCCTCATAACTTCAAATAGAAAATTGTGTYTGACTCTATCAAAARCRTTTGYRAGATCTARTTTAATGACCATACCTTTTTCTTTCCTTAGAATGCTGGAGTGGATCGCTTCTTGAACCAGGATGATGTTATCGGCGATATGCCTCCCTTGGACAAAGCCTCCTTGATTTTCAGGAACGATGAGAGGGAGAACTTCCTTGAGACGGTTGGCTATTACTTTGGAAAGGATTTTATAGCTTGTGTTACATAAAGAGATTGTTCTGAACCTGTTGAAAGAGATCGCTCCTTTTTCTTTCGGGATGAGTGCCAGAAAGGAAGAGTTAGTGCTTCCTCCCAGCTTGCTGGCCTGCTGTGACTTATAGATCATTTTGGTTAGGTCCTTTTTGATGATTTCCCAGCACTTTTGATAGAATCTGACAGTGAACCCGTCCGGTCCCGGAGGTTTGTCTGGGTTCATCTGGTCAAGGGCCTCCTTTATTTCTTGCTGCGATACCTCTCTAATCAGCTTGCTGTTTATGTCTTCATTTATTAGCTTTGGAATGAGCGTGAGTGGGTAGCCTTGCTGGTCCAAATCCATGTCCTTTGGGTCTGTGTATAGCTTCTCAAAAGTGTCATAAGCTGCTTGTTTAATGCCTTCTGGATCTACAATTGTTTTCCCCTGAACCTGAACTTCCGTCACTGCCTTGTAATGTTTCCTTGCTTCCGCTTGTTTGTGAAAGTAGGCTGTATTGCGGTCTTCGTCTTTCAGCCATAAGCTTCTCGACTTTTGCCGCCAATAGTTTTCCTCCATTTTGCAGGCTTGATTCCATTGCCTTTGAAGGCTGTCCTCCTTTTGCAAGACTTCCGGGGTTATCTCTTGCTATTCCATTGTTAGCTGATGGGCTTCAAGTTGGCTTTGGGCTGCTAGGCGCATTGCTATTGGGCTCATTTGGCTCTTGGCCCATGACTTCAGAGCATATTTCAACCTTTTAATTTTTTCCTCCCACACGTAGGAAGCTGAACCTTGGACTGTGGTGGCCCAAACTTTTTCTACTAGAGCTGTGAATCCTTGATCATTTATCCAGTTTGGGCTGAATCGGAAGGGGATAGGCCCCTTGAATTGATCTTTTTTGATTTCTAATCGAATCGGTTTGTGGTCAGATACACTATGGGCCAAGATTTCAGCCTTTGCTTCAAGTCCTAGCAGCAGAAGGGAGCTTTGTACAAGGAATCTGTCCAATCTGGTAGCGATGTGCCCAGGACCAATTCTCTTATTGGTCCACGTGTAACGACCTTTGACTGGTTTGATATCAAGAAGGTCCCATGCGGAGGCTAAGTCCTCTACCCATTCTCTAGTCGGATCTCTCACTATCGAGCTGCCCCTCTTCTCGTCCTGGGCTAGAGTAACATTTAGATCTCCACCCACGATGATATTGGTGAGATTGTTTTGCTGGAGGTATGCCTGCAGGGATTCCCAACAATGTTTTTTTTCCCCCAATAATTGTGGTGCATAAATATTGAAGATGCTTACCTGATAGCCCGTGTCTTTGTGGAGGAACCTTGTGTAAATCCAATGCATGCAGATGTCAGAGCTGAGCAGGTCTATTTTGGAGGCGTCCCACATTGTACATAGCCCTCCTGAGGCACCCCTTGCATTCTCGACGACTCCGATACTTCCTTTCCAAACTTTCAACAGGGTTTTGAGCGCATCTTGCTGGCTCATTTTAGTCTCCTGGAGCAGTAGGATTCTTGCTTTCGAGGCTTTGAGAATATCCTTTAACGCTTCTTCCTTCTTTTTTCTTCCCATTCCCCTACAGTTCCAGGAGGTTATTATCATTATAAACCTTGGGGGGGGGGGGGCTGGCCTAAAGATGTAATATCCCAGAGTTGAACAACATTAAAGTTGTAATATCCCATAGTCTAGAAGTATCAAAAACCTAAAGATCGTTGATCTAAGATCCTCCAAGATCTTTCTTGATCAAGTGCAATGGAAGGATAGCACAAGGGATACTATCAACCGACAACAACTAGTTGCCTACACTTTATGACCACTTCGGTAGGTCAAACTATGGAATAGTTGGGTGATTTTAAAAAACAAACAATCTTGGAATCCAAAAATTATTGCAGACCGTCCATTCATTAGGAGATTAAGTCATGATCATTGATTTATTATAAGCCTCCAGATAATCCATGATCATCCATTCAACGAGAGATTAAATTTCAAGCATCTGATCTACTAGTTGAGATAATGTAACTGCTTTGGAGAAGTTTACTTCAGGAGGTATTACTTTGGAAGAATGAAAGGATAGCCCAAATGCTAAAGTCCAGAGGATTTGGTTCCAACATCTGTCTCATGATAAGGTAAAAGAGTTGATTAGAGGAGCCAAGGGCCTATACGTAAATAATCCCACGAACATTTGAATAAGGTCCTATGTAGAAGAATAAGGGCAAAAAGAGAAAGCGCTAAAGGAACAACACTTAGAGTGGATAAGCCCATGTTTTCGAGCCTGCGAGTACGCTGGTCTGCGAACCCACTACAAAAAATAATTATAAGTATAGTTCAATTTGTATATGCTGGAAATAAAGGTGATTATTGATGACATTGGAGATGAAAAGGAAGACATGTGAGCCCGCGAGTCCAAAAACCCGCTACATAAAACAATTCTAAGTAGAATTCAATCTGTAGATGGCAGAAACAAAGGTGCATTTTGATGATAGCAGAGACGAAAATGAAGACAAGTGAGCCCACGAGTTTGCCGGTCTATAATTCCAAGTTTTAATTGTTAGACCAGTTAACCAAGACGATAAATAACTTACAAATGATTTGAAGTCTTTTAAGTTAAAATGAACTATTAAATGTCAACATGATTGTTAAAATTAAATAAAGAGGTGCAGTGGTTCATCGTAAAAAGACACAATGTTCCAATATTATACCTATTGAAATACTATGTAAACCAGAAATTGTTGTGGAAAAAAAAAAGTCTCTGTGGTCTAATTCAGAATATCAAAAACAAAAGTAGAGTCCAAGAGAGTATATGAAACCTGAAACATACACATGAAGTGTGTTAGGGTCCTAACCCGCACATAGATAGAACAATATATTTGGATGTAATAAAGGTCAATATTAATAAGGCTTTGCAATAAAATATAATAAGTCGAATGTAAGAAGACCTAATAGAAGCTTCCACTTCTAGAAGGATCTTCCTATAGATGCTTCTTTTGATAGACATATTTAGTGTGAATAGGATTCGAGGGGAGGGTATGAGAACCCTAGCTTGGAGATTATTGTAATAGAGCTCTGCTCGACTGGAGGTTGCCCCCTCGAAGAGGCCCGTGACCATTGCTCTCAGAATCCAAGTGTTATTTCTGTTGTTATTCTTATATCATTTCAGTGTTATTGTGGTGATTGTTCTGGTTATATTGCTGTTATTCTACCATTTCTAGCATTTTATTTCTGTTCTGCATACTTTTTATATCTAGTATATTACAAGTGGTATTAGAGCACTTTCCTTGGCAGGAATTGTGGGTAATTTTTTTTCCAGGGTAGAGAGGTATTTCGACATCTTTAAGCCACAGAGATTTGTTGTTATGCGCATAAACCTGCAGTTGAGGGATTCATACACGCAGGAAATACAAGTGGTTCTTAAGCGCACATATGTTGGCCACCCTTGTAACCCTTGTTGGTACCCCTTCGAGTGGTAGCACATCAGACAACACCTGTGTACAGATCGACCTAGATTTCCTGAAGCCCTCTTTAGATAAACCGATCGACCACCTGATTGCTATAGTGCCACCAAGAGAAACACTCGGGAAGATACTCTCTAGTACCTGGGTAGTCAAGTAGTATGGCTAAAGGTACGGTCTATCCTCCTTAGTTAGTGCCCTGAGATATTGGGCCGAGTACTACTGTTGGACCCCACACATATATCAAAGAGCTATAGCATAGGGCAAACCCTTGGCTGTAGAACCCTTTAATACTTAACCCTTGGGGAAAGAAACATAAACAAATTAATATTGACAAGATCTATTGCGGCGCAACTGTGTTTGGGTTGCCAAGTAACTACACATTTCTTCATGGTTAAGCATTTGGGCATTTCATCACTGTAGTATTCTTCCATTGGATTCATCGCTTTGCCCTTATCGCATTCATACATATCATTTTTCGGCAAAATTTTTGACCCCACCCGCCCCTTTTCGGTTCCCTCATCCTCATGGCCCATACCCGTAGCCAAGACTTGGAAGCTCGCTTCAATACCTTGCAATCTAGTCTCACCGAGGCCAACAAGAAGTGAAACAACTCAGTGCCAATGTTGCCACCATCAATACAACCATGCAGTCCTCAATGGAGGAAATCAAACAAGACCTGACCACCCAACTTGAATATGTCTTTTTGACACTCTGCACCAAGCTGCATATCCCTATAGATTACCCTTCCTCTGACTCACCTCCACATACTGAAGGTGAACATTCCTCGCATTCCCATAACTTTTAGCACCATCACTTTCAATGTGACCTACACCTTTTGCGGGTGGATGTGACCAAATTTGATGGCTCAGACCCCATTGGTTGGGTAACCCAAATGGAACATTATTTCTCTTTATATGGAATTACATATGACTTGGCCAAACTCCGGTATGGTGTTCTCCATCTAGATCAAGAACACTGTCAATGGTGGTAATGGAGAAAAAATTCCCATCAAGGGTATATTGCTTGGACACACTTTGTGGCAGAGCTTTATGAATGCTTTGACACTAACACCAACCATTTGGGTTGTTTGACAAAGTTGAAACAATCAGAAACAGTGGAAGACTTTATAGCTTCCTTTGAGCACTTGACTTTTCAGATAGAGGGCATGTCTAATGCCTTTTTTCGAGAGTGTTTTATCAGTGGCCTCAAGGATGAGATTTGGGCCCATGTCCTCATGGCTCAGCCTTAGATTTGGGTGGAGGCTACTAAAAGAGATAAATAAGCACAACAGGTTGTATCTTCTCAAAACCAGAAACCCTCCTTTATCCCTCACCCTAAACCAATAAATCCCATTACTCCCTCCGCTCCACTAAATATCCAAAAAATGACTAGGGCTGAAATGGATGAATGCCAACTCAAAGGCCTTTGTTATAAGTGTGATGAAAAATATTTCCCGGACCACAAGTGTAAGGAACAAAATATTTTTATGTCCATCTCCGAGGATATTTCAGAATTGGATGTTGAAAGTCCCCTTGTGTCCTAGTCACCTGAAAACACTGACATAACCCATCCTTCAGACCCTCCCGAAGTAGAACCAGTCATTTCCCTCAATGCTCTCACTGGCTTCTCCGCTCCCCAAACCCTCAAGCTAATCGATTACATCAAGCATCAGAAGGTTATCATTCTGGTTGATAGTGGAAGCACCCATAATTTTATTCATCGCCTCATTGCCCAAGAAACTCATTGCTACATCCCTGCTGTCAATAATTTCCAAATCATGATTGCCAATGGTGGCTTCATGAAATGTAGAGGGCGTTGTGAAAATGTGCATCTCCAAATTGGTGACTACCACCTGAAATCTCATATGTTTGCTATCGACATGGGTGGTTGTGACATTGTGTTGGGTGCAGAGTGGATAAGGACTTTGGGTCCCATTCTCATGGATTTTAAGGAATTAACCATGCAATTTGACCAGGAGGGCCACCAATATAAGTTCCAAGGCATCACCGCCGGTTCACCTGAGATTATTAGTTCCCATTGCATGGAAAAGATGCTGAAAAAATGTCATTTTGGTGTTATTGCCCAACTCCATGCCATACAAGAAACAAAGACACCCTCAGTGCCGCAAGACCTCCAAGCTATCCTTTCTAAACATAAAGTGGTCTTTTCCACTCCCCAGGGACTCCCTACTTCCCATGGTGTTCATGATCATTTCATTCCCCTTGTAACTGGAAGCCTTCCTGCCAATATCCATTCGTATCGTCACCCTTTTCCCCAAAAAATGAAATTGAGAAAATGGTCCAGGAACTCCTTAATGCAGGCATTATTTGCCCTAGTACGAACCCCTACTCTTCTCCTATGGTCATGGTCCTGAAGAAAGAAGATTCTTGGAGAATGTGTTCTAACTTTTGTGCCCTCAACAAACTTACCATTAGAGACAAATTTCCCATTCCTATCATTAATGACCTCCTGGATGAATTGAGTGGCGCCCAATTCTTTACTAATCTTGATCTTCGTTCGAGCTACCATCAAATACGTATGAAATATGTAGACATTCCCAAGACTTCCTTTAGAACTCATGAGGGCCACTATGAGTTTTTGGTCATGCCCTTTGGCTTGTGTAATGCCCCCTCCACCTTCCAAAGCCTCATGAATCATGTATTCTGTCCTTTTCTACGTCATTTTGTCTTAGTTTTCTTTGATGATATCCTCATTTGTAGCAAAACCTGGACAAACCATCTTGCTCATGTGGATCGAGTTCTCCATCTACTCTCTCAGCACCAAGTTTTTCTGAAACAGTCTAAATGTGCTTTTGGCGCCTCATAAGTAGAGTGCTTGGGTCATCTGGTTGGCAAGGACGACGTCAGGGTGGATCCTAAAAAGATTGAAGCTATGCAATACTGGCATCACCCAAAGACTCTCAAAATCTTGCGTGGATTTCTGGGCTTAATAGGTTATTATTGCAAGTTTGTTAAGAATTATGGAAATATTGCAACACCTCTCACTGCTCTTGTAGAAAAGAACTCTTTCACTTGGACTCCAACCGTTGCTCAAGATTTTCAAACCTTGAAGATGGCCATGTGCACCACTCCAGTCCTGGCCCTTCCTGATTTCACAAAGACCTTTGTCTTGGAATGTGATGCTTTAGGGAAAGGAATTGGTGCTGTCCTTATGCAAGAGGGTCAACCTTTGGCCTTTACCAGCAAGAAACTATCTGAAATAAATCTGGGCAAATCAATATATGAAAAGGAAATGTTGGCTATTTTGCATGTCGTTGATCTGTGGCACCCTTATCTATTGGGGCAACGCTTCTGAATTAAGACAGACCATCAAATCCTCAAGTATTTTATGGAACAATGCATTTCCTCCGTGGAGCAACAAAAATGGGTGACTAAGCTCTTTGGATATGATTATGAGATCATTTATAAGAAAGGAAAATACAATGTGGTTGCGGATGCACTTTCCCGAAAATATGAAGACGAAGGATCCATTTTTTCTCTTTCCTTCATTGTACCAGATTGGCTCCATGCCGTTCGCCAAGAATGGATACAAGATCCCAAAAGTTCACATTTGATCCAACAATTGCAGTGCAATGCTCCAGCTTCCCCAGGGCACTCTTGGCTCCATGATGAGCTTCGATACAAAGGCCGTTTGTATTTAAGTAAACAATCAAAGCTTAAATCCACGATACTTTTTGAGCTTCATGCTACACCCACAACGGGGCACTCCAGGTTCACCAAAACCTGTGATAGGGTCAAACGTTCTTTTTTCTAGGATGGTATGCAACATGACATTCGTAATTTTGTCACTGAATGTGATGTGTGTCAACGCAACAAGGGAGAAACAGTCAAATCTCCGAGCACACTACAACCGCTTCCGATTCCACCTGCTATTTGGAGGCATATCTCTATGGATTTTATTACAGGCTTACCCAAATCGAGAAATAAATTATTCATCATGGTGGTTGTTATCACCTTTCCAAGTATGCTCATTTATGCGCTCTTCAACACCCGTTTACAACATCCACAATGGCTCAAATTTTCATGGATCAGGTCTTCAAGCTTCATGGCATGCCACACTCTATTGTTTCTGATCTCGACCCAACTTTCAGAAGCAATTTTTGGCAAGAACTTTTCAAGCTACAAGGCACCCAATTTCATCTCAACACCACTTATCATCCCCAGACTGATGGTCAAACGAAAGTTGTCAACAAGTGTTTAGAAACATATTTGAGGTGTTTTTCCTCAGAAAAGAAAAACCAATGGGCTCAATGGTTACCCCTAGCTGAATTGTGGTACAACACTTCATACCATACAACTACACGCATGACTCCTTTTGAAGCGGTATATGGACATAAGCCACCTTCATTTCTCTCATACTTACCTGGTGTCTTGAATGTCTAGGCAGTTGACCAAACACTTACAGTTCGAGAGGCTATTCTCCGTACCCTCAAAGAGAATTTGGTCATGGAACAAAATCACATGAAGCAAAAAGTAGATCAAGGTCGTTCTCCACGTCAATTTGCAGAAGGGGATCAGGTGTTTCTTCGAATGCAACCTTACAAGCAAAATTCCCTCAAGGCCGAGCATTGTCAGAAGCTAGCGCCCAAATTTTATGGTCCTTATACCGTTCTCAAGCGTGTGGGACAGGTTTATTATTAGTTAGCTTTGCCTAGTCATTCGAAGATACATCTTGTTTTTCATGTTTCATGATTAAAGAAGGTGATTGGAACTAAGTGCCAAATTCAAACCAACCTTCCTAAGTTAGCCTCAGAAGGATCCATTTGGCTACAACCACAAGCAGTTTTGGACCAACATGAGCGTCGCCTGCGTCAGAGAACTATCAAGGAATTGTTAGTCCATTGGAAAGATACAACTCCAACAGATGCCACTTGGGAACCAACTACCATTCTGCAACAATTTCCACATCTCAAGCCTTGAGGACAAGGCTGTTTTTAAGGGGGAGGACATGTTAGGGTCCTAACCCGCACATAGGTAGAACAATATATTCGGATGTAATAAAGGTCAATATTAATAATGCCTTGCAATAAAATAGAATAAGTCGAATGTAAGAAGACCTAATAGAAGCTTCCGCTTCTAGAAGGATATTCCTCTAGATGCTTCTTTTGATAGACAAATTTAGTATAAATAGGAGTCAAGGGTATGAGAACCCTAGCTTGTACATTATTTTAATATAGCTCTGCTTGACTGGAGGTTTCCCCCTCGAAGAGGCCCATGAACATTTCTCTCAGAATCAAAGTGTTATTTTTGTTGTTATTCTTATATCATTTCAGTGTTATTGTGGTGATTGTTCTGGTTATATTGCTGTTATTCTGCCATTTATAGAATTTTTTTTTTCTGTTCTGCATACTTTTTATATCTGGTATATTACAAAGTGAGGGTGGAAGGGAGGAGAAAGGGATGATTGGAGTCCTCTGCAGGTCAAAGCCTGATACAAGGGAGTTGGTGCTTACTCAAGTTGGTGCTTGAAAACAAGGGAGTTGGTGCTTCCTCAAGTTGGTGCTTGAAAACAAAGAGTTGGTGCTTCCTAGAGTTGGTTCTCTAAAATAGGGTATTGGTGTCTTCTTGAGTTGATGCTCAAAACAAGAGAGGTTGGTGTCTCCTACACAATGTAAGTTGTACTTTTTGTGATTGTTATATTTAATTTTTGTTTTCTGTACATTCTTGTTGATAAATTGTTGTGATCAATAATTAATTATTAGTAAAAATTGATAAAAAGAAGCAATACTAATTCACCCCCACCCCTCTCAGTATTGTCCAATATTTCAACAATTTGTATTAGAGCAGGTTCATTCACCACAATCTAACCACTTAAGGAAGATCTTGATAAATCACTATGGATCAACAAGAAAGAATGTCCTCTAACATAGCACCATTATTTAAAGGAGATGATTATGAACTTTGGAATATAAGGATGAAAATTTATCTGATGGATCTTGGATGTGATGTTTGTCTATATGTGGTGAATTGTTAGACTACACCAATTACTTCACCCTTAGATGCTACTGCAAAGAAACTATGTAATGATAATTCAAGGGATGTTAATGCAATTCTGGGTGGATTAGCTAATCCTATATTTGTAAAAGTAATGCATTGTAAATCAACAAAGGAAATTTGGGACAAACTGAATCCAAAAGAATTGAAGAAGTCATTTTGAAAGAACTCAATGATAGGGAACAAAACTGTGAAAAGTTGGAGGCTGAAATTATACTTCTAAAAGGGGAAAGTGAAAAAGAAAAGAAGCAATCAAGATTTGGAAACAATTCAAAAATATTGAATGATATTCTTAATAGTCAAATCTTACCAAACAATAAGATAGGGTTGGAATATGACCAAAACAAGTTTAACAAAGGATCTAACTAACTCTATATCTCAGGAAATTAACAAAAATCCAAAAAGTTATTCAACTGCTCTTCAAAGCTCCTTCAGAAAACAAGAAAGCAAGATAAGGACTGATTCAAATCAACATAAATCCGCTCTCCCTTGACAAGAGAATGAATACAGGTGGAATACAATTACAAGAAGAATTCCCTTCAAAAGGTATGAACATCTCTTCCATGTATATTGCTTCTCTTGCAATAATTTTGGGCATAAAACATTACATTGTAGAGCTTATGGAAAGTACAATCATAAAAATGTTCAAATATATGATTATAAGAAAAAGAAGAACACTAAAGAGAATATAAACTATAATTCATTCTCTCCATTACAAATTTACAATGTTGAATGCCACAAATGCAACAATTATGGTCACAAAACTAGTTACTGTAGACTGTCAAACAATTCTATGAAGACCTCCAATTTCCAAGAAGAAAGACATAAGAATATATGGAGAAAATCTGAAGTACAAAACAAGAAAGATGATGAAGATATTGCACCTGAAATTGATGAAGTTGAGAATAGAAGAATGATGGGTGAAGTTTCTAATAAGGAATGTGAAAATAAGATTTTTGCATATAAAGTGGATCAAACTCAAGACAGGGGATTTCCTAAACGAGAATATAACACAAGTGTAGTTCTTGATGATGTCCCGCAAATCAATAGTTCATTAGCCAATGAAAAGAAAATGCAAAAATAATATTCTAAAGAAGAAGATGAAGAAGTTTCTGTTGCACAAAAAAGTGATGATAATAATGAATCTTCAATAGCATACAAACCATAAGAATTGAGCGATGATGATCTTGGAAGCCTTCCAATGTTATTTTGATGATCTAGTAAAATTCCCCCTCAATATAAAATACAAAAAAAAGAAAGGAAGGAGGATTCACGAAAGACTTAAGGTTGTTCCTGGTTATAGCCTTATGAGTATTGGAGCACAAAATAATGCCACTCTCCTTTTAAACATTCTTCTTCGAAGTATATTTTCTAGTGAACCGCGTGATGAAGGAATACCACCTTACAAGGGAAGCATTTGAATGGATAGTGGGTGAGATTGATTCTCATTTCTCATAGTTCTGATGAGATCATTAACTGTGTTGCAACATAGTCCATTGGTGAACCAACTACTCAGATGACACTCAATACTTTCCATCATTGTTTATATCTAAAACCATATGTCAACAAGACAAAAGAAAGGGAAAGGAATGTGGAATATGATTTAGAATACACAACGTCATGAAGTGTTACAAATGCTACTAAAGCGTGGTATGATCTAGACCAAATGAGGTATTCCCAAAAAGAATGAGAAACTTACGAAGAAGACTCTTACAATCAACAACAAAATATTTTTGAGCAAAAATCATGTTTTGAGGAGCTACAACACAACAACATTGATATCATATTTACTTCTATTTGAGAAGAAATATTATCATGAGAAAGATCTGAATATGAAGAAGATAGCTATGATAATATGGACACTAAACCATACCACTAGTTGAGGCAACAATACAACAACATGTGAAAAGACCAATTTAATCTTGTTTCTAAAAAGATAGAAGTTGAAATTGATTTCTACAGATTCAAAAGACTATGGTAGAACATTGATTTGACACATGTTGACAAAGGTCCATTTTCTATTGAAAGGTCTTGATTGTCTAAAATTAGTAGTCATAGGGGGATTATTGTTGACAGGGGGAGTTGCAGAGTACAAGAAGGAAGTTCCTTTTTTCCATTGATGTCAAAGGGGGAGTGATAAACAATAAAACAAGTCTAAAAATAAGAAGCATGAATATAGGGGGAGTCATCTCAAATGACTCAAAAGGATACAATACACATTCACAAGGGGAGCAAGATTGTTTTACTATGTTGCCATCAATGCCAAAGGGGGAGAATGTTGGACATGGTGTTATGTTTTCATTGATGTCAACATGGATTAATATGGGTCTATCATCTAGTTAAGTCCATTCAGACTATAACTCTATTAAAATACCCTGCTATACTAATTGCAAAAGAGATTTTCAAGAGCATTAAACCTGATGAGGCTATTGCATATGGATATGTAGTGCAAAATGGTATTTTGAGTAGAGAAGAGCATATGTGAGATATTAGAAATTGTGGCAGGAACCTGATAATTCCAAGATGGTATATGGTGTTTAGTAGGATCAATAAACCCTATTTTTTCTTATCAAGAGAAAGAGAAAGATATTCTCGGATTATTTCTTGCAGGTGGATAATCATTGGAATCGTTACAAGGAGGAAGCAATGGTGGCCAAACATTGAGGAACCAGGCCAGAGAGAGAGAGAGAGAGGCCTATCAGGTGTAATCTATGCCAGAGAAGGCATTTGGAGCCTTATATTATGAAATACAAATCTCAGGAGGGAAACACATCGACTAACACACAAAATATCTACACGCATGAGGAGTGTGCAGTTATTGAGACCTTGGAGAGGTTGAAGGAAAATCTCAGGAGAGGTAGCGTGAGGATCACATAGAAGAAAGAACATTGTAAAAAAAGATCATGACCATTTCCTTTTTCTCAGGAGAAATCGAAACAATTAGGTCCAAGATAAATCTGGATCGTTGGATCGACAAGCTAGATCAACGAGAATCGTAAGATCTTATCTTAAATTCAAAATAAATATCAACCATCGAATCGTGCAGATCATCGTTAGCCATTGATCGAAGTCAAGTGTGAGATAGAAAGTTTCACGACTCCGAAACTTCGCCTCTTCGATGATTATTGGAGACAAGGAAGAGACACGAAATCATGAAATCATGTGATATGTAGATCAAGGATCTATCAATAACCTTTCTCAACTGTTGGATCGAGTAGTGGAAGGATAACATAAGTTTCGAGACTCCAAAACTTTGCCACTTCAACTATTATTGAAGATAATTAAGAGATACGAAGCAACGAAGTGCGGAAGCCCTGAAATCCCACCAACCGTTAGATCAAGGGAATAATTTGGGAGTAATGCGAGCCGTTTGATCAAGCAGTAGAAGGATAGTGTAAGCACTTCAGTAGGTATAACTCCGGGGGAGTTGAACAACATTAGAGTTGTAATATCCTGGAGTTCTGGAGTATGAAAACCCCGAAGACCGTTGATCTAATATCCTCCAGGATCTTTCTCGATCGTCTGATCGAGTACAGTGGAAGGATAGCATAAGGGGTACTATCAACCAACAAAAATCAATCGCCTACACTTTATGACCACTTCTGTAGGTCAAACTCCGGAAGAGTTGGGAGATTGTAAGCAACAAACAATCCCTGAATCCCAAAATGATTGCGGACTGTCCATTCAACAAGAGATTAAGTCATGATCATTGATTTGGTTTAAGCTTCCAGATAAGCCATGATCATCCATTCAATGGGAGATTAAATCTCAACCATCTGATCTACTAGTGGAGATAATGTAAGTGCTGTGGTGAAGTTTACTTCGGGAGGTATTACTTTGGAAGAATTCAAGGATAAATCGAAGGACGAAGTCCAAAGAACTTGGTTCCAACATCGGTCTCATGATAAGGTAAAGGAATTGATTAGAGACACCAAGGGCCTAGAAGTAAATAATCCCACAGACATTTGAATAAGGTCCTATGTAGAAGAATAAGGGTGGAAAGAGAAAGCGCTAAAGGAACAACGCTTAGAGTGGATAAGCTCGTGTTTTCGAGCACGCGAGTCTGATGGTCCACGAAGCTGCTACATAAAATAATTGTAAGTAGAGTTCAATTTGTAGATGGCGGAAATAAATGTGCATTTCGATGACAGTGGAGATGAAAAGGAAGACATGTGAGCCCGTGAGTCCGTTGGTCCGCAAACCCACTACATAAAATAATTCTAAGTATAATTCAATTTGTAGATGGTGGAAACAAAGGTGCATTTTGATGACAGTGGAGATGAAATGGAAGACATGTGAGCCCGCGAGTTCTCCAGTCTAGATTTCCAAGTTTGAACTATTAGGCTAGTTAACTAGGATGATAAATAACTTACAAAGGATTTGAAGTCTTTTAAGTTAAAATCAACTATTAAATGACAAAATTATTTTTAAAATTAAATGAAGAGGTGCAATGGTTAATTGTCAAAAGAGACAATGGTTCAATATTATACCTATTGAAATACTATATAAACCAAAAAATGTTGTGAAAAAAAAATGTCTTTATGGTCTAATTTAGAAGATAAAAAACAGAAACAAAGTCCAAGAGAGTGTATGAAACCTAAAACATACACATGAAGTGAGAGTGGAAGGGAGGAGAAAGGGAGGATTGTAGTCCTCTATATGTCGAATATTGATACAAGGGAGTTGGTTCTTCCTCAAGTTGGTGCTTGAAAACAAGGGAGTTGGTGCTTGAAAACAAGAGAATTGATGCTTCCTCAAGTTGTAGCTTCAAAACAGGGAGTTGGTGCTCTAAAATAGAGGATTGGTGTCTCCTTGAGTTGGTGCTGAAAAGAAGAGAGATTGGTGTCTCCTACACATTTTACCTTCTACTTTTTGTGATTGTTATATTTAATTTATGTTTTCAGTACATTCTTGTTGATCAATTATTGTGATTAATAATTAATTATTATTAAAAATTGTTAAAAATAAGCAATATTGATTCACCCCCCCTCTCAGTATTGGCCAACATTTCAACATAGATGAGATTTTTCAGTCATTACAACAGTAGAGGGGGAAACAAAGGAAGAAGAGGGAGATTTCCTAACACATTTTGGCAACCCGAGGGAAATAACAAATTTAGGTTCTCAATACACTTTGATGCTGATTCTGATGAATTTTTGCAGCTGATTCAAACTGGGTATTCAAATCTTGGGGGATACCATGCCTTTCCTAAGCCCCAAGTACCTCCTAAAGTCATATTGCAGCCTCACCCTAGTATTGTAAATGTTCTTGAATCCCTTGTGCATCCTCATAATTATGGATGGGGTGGTATAACTACCAATCCTTCTTTTGGTGCTAATCAATGGCCCATTGATCCTCTTCCTTGCCTCCAGTTCATACTTTTTCCACAAATGCATCTTTTTCTTCTGCTCTAGTTCACCCAACATTACTAGTTCATACTGTTGCTACAAATTCATCTATACCTCCTCCTCCACCACCACCTAAAGATCATAAAATTCCTCTTCATAACTCTCAGACAGACAAAGACAAGCAACCAATCACCTCTCCCAAAATGGATATGTCTTCTTCCTCTACTCACTCCAAGACAAAATCAACAAGTAGTGGTAAGATAAGAATAAGTGATATGCATCAAGAAGTAACAAAATTGGAAGAGAAAAAGTATCAATATGAATACTTCATCAGAGAAAGGGAATAATTCTTTAGTAAGAAATTCCTTGACTTATTTTGACTTTTCTTAATTGATACTTGGATATGACATTATTATTTTTGGACATATGGCAGAATTGTGATATTATTTTTGAGACATGAAATATCATGTTAAATTCTGGGAGATGCAAGTGATATATGTCATGGTATTTTGATGCATGTTTATGGTATACTTTATGGTGTTGACTTTTATATTTGATTATATTATGGAGAGACAAGGAAAACATAGAACTGATTATTGAAATAAAGAATGCATGATAGAGGGGGACCCCACCTATTTAGTTATTATATTCTTTATTGATTATCCTTATCATATAAAATATTTGTCCTATTTATTAATTAAAATTATTTATCTTTAGTAACTAAAAGTAACTCAAATACTTGAGGAACTACCTTTTAGAGACTAAAAAGGAAGAAAAGAAGGACAATGAAGACATGGAGAAATTAGAGAGAAATACTTTTGATAAAGTTTGCTCTTGTTTCATTTGAGATTTTTGATATTCATTCTTTCATTTTGTGAGTTCTATAAGAGCTAAATCCTCTTGTTGACAATATAATCATTCTAAAGGTGGACAAGAAGAAAGGAATAAGAAGCACATACATTTGACATGCTTCAAAAGGTCATTCATTTATCTTGGCAATTTGTTTAGTTTCATTAGAATTCCTGAATTAATTTTCAGTTCTGATTAAGAATTTTTTGCAAAGTCAAGACTTGATGAGCTTCTAGCTTGGTTGATCCAATACATTTCAGTCTTGGTCTTTTTCTTTTAGATACTGGTTGTCTTTGTGTGATTGTTAAAATTCTATCCTAGACTTCTAAGTTTGATTTTGGTCCATACCCTCGCAGGGGTTTGATAATAGGCACTTGGATGTAACTCAAAAAGCAATCATTAATAAAAAATCTAGTTTATTCTCAATTGGGACTTGTGTTACTAGTTTTCAGAATGTATGTATTTTTTTTTTTTTTTTCATTTTAATTTTATAAACATTCATACATAATTTTTTTTAGAAAATTCATATAACTTGATAATAGCACCAGGCCCAATAACATATTTCTTGAGGGCTGATTGATAATTTTGAATAGGATATAATGCTAGGGTAAGATTTTTGCCTATCTCACCTTAGCCATTTCTGCCTATCTCACCTTAGCCTTGTGAGATTCGAAAATTCTTGAGTGAGGACTTTCCATTCCTCACATCAACATGATACATTGATGCTCTTTTGACTGGATACACCAATGCTCTTTTGACTTATGATGCACTAATTCCTTCAAGACTCCTCATATACATATGATTTCTCATGTTTTTTTATGGGGTGCATGTTCTAATTTACCAATGCTCTTTCCTATTTTAGAACTGGTGCACTTAGGACACGGTGAAACACCAATGTGATAGTTATTGTAAAGCATAATAGATATATATGACTTACTATGTAATAAATTCACTTTATGACTTTAGAATATGTTAATGTTCATTTTTTGTGTAAAGCAATCTATCCCACATTTATAAGTGGAAATGATTGGCTTAATGAACAATGATATATAAGGAGGTAAACTCCTTTTTAATAAGTGTGACAATTATTCATTGATAATATCATATGGTGTTATTGTGAGTATCTTTCTTTGATGTTATTTATGTGACTCAACCCTATCTAGGGTTTCCTCATTTAGTCATCTAGCTCATTTTGTGATATGGTATCAAAGTAGGAATCCATATCAAGATTCTCAAGCCTTTAAAAGACAAGGTTTCCACTCTTGCGACTTCAATAGTCTGAGATCCATGAAGTGGCACAATTAAAGGGTGGTTAGCAACGAGTTCACTCAGATACAAGTTTTTTTTTTAATACATGATTTAATGCATGATCCTTCTTAATTTTCTCAACATTGGCAACAAGGGTTTTATTGCAGTTCTACGATCGATATATCTTAGAATTGCAATATCTAGAACTCTGGTTTGTGTAACCTTTCTTTCATTCGTTGGTAATTTATTTTTAATAGTGAAAAATATTAAATTTGATTAATCATGGAGATTCCATTATAAAATTACTTGGGTTTCAATTTCCACACATCAAAAGTGAATATCTAGATGCAATCAATGAATAAAAACCTTTGGGGAATTGTCAAAGGAACTGAGGCAACACCTACAGGTCCAAACACGTTGATAGAATGGGAGAGAATAGATGATAAGGAAAAATCCATTATTGGCCTTTCCCTCTCAGATTTAGAGCTACATCACATAGATTTGGACAAATCATCCAATGATATCTGGGATAATCTCAACAATTTATTTGGGGCACAATCAGTGAATGTGAAATTTTCCTTGTAATTACAGTTATTCAGCTTTAAGATGCTAGTTGAAGCCACCATGTCAAGTCGCACCAACAATATAAGATCTATTATTAGACAACTTGCAGAAGTCAATGCAGTAGTTGATGAAGATGATTCTAAGGATATTCTCCTGAACAATTTGCTGCCTAAATACAATAGTACTATATTACCCCAAGTCAACTACCTTCACAAAGTCTTGACGAAATTATTGCAACATTGCTAGCAGAAGAAAAAAGAACCACTGAAGGTGATATCCAATCATAACTTGCTTTCTATGCAAGAAAAAACCACAATAGATCAACAAAATATAAAGACGAAATATAATGCCACTATTGCAAGAAGTTGGGTCATACAACTTGGAATTGTATACAACGAGCCAATGACATTTTTAAGGGAAAATTCAAAGATATACAACATGTAGCGAGTGTAGCCATGATTGAAGATCCACTGGACATTGACAATGGTGAAGAATCTATTGAAGAAAATACATTTTATGCATTTTAGGAAGCCCATGCTTTGAAGACAGGGAGGGATCAATTAACAACTCAAAATGGATTGTTTCCCAGTTAGTTCAGAAGTTGTGGATCTAGGGGAGATCCCTCATTAGTTGGAGATACAAGCATGTGGATGACAACCTACTAGTGAGGTTACATGACATGCATGTGGATTGTTGTCCAATAATTGAATTTGGGAGATTCGTGATTCAGGAGTTCAGGGAGGTGGAATCTAGGCACTCAGGAATTCAACTCAACAACTACACTGTTACGACGATTATGAGGCAACTTGAAGGAGATAAAATTGGTCCAAGAACTGTGTTAAAATAAGAAGCTTCTAAATGATGTTACTGATGGTCAATTTTCAATATATGTGTTTTTATTGGCCCTCGACCAAGTTTTGGGGAAACTTTGGTTAGTTTTGGCCCACTTTTGGACTTCGACATGCTGATCGAAGTAGGAGAGCCTAGGCGGAGATGAGATCGTGGATCTCACCTATTTTGAGGGTTATGTGGACCCAATAAGGGGACCTCTAGGGTTTTGTAATGGGTTTATGGGATGTCGGCCCATGGGTTCTTCCCATGTTTAGGCCCTATTGTAATATTTTGTAAAGTATAAATAAGAGGAATGTATTGTAGAGGTAGAAGTCCTGAGTGATTTGTACAAAGGAATGTATGTGCGTTGAGGCTTTGTGCTCGACTGTGATTTTATAGAAGGTGCTAAGTGTTGTGATAAGAGATTTGGCTCTGTGCAATTGACCTAATTTTGGGAGGTAAAGAAGGAGGATCTAGTGCTTAGTGTGTAGATCTCCTGTCTGGTGCAGAGTTCAAATCTGTGGCTTAGTGCATAGGAGTGTCTGGATGTAAGATTTTGGAAAATAATAAAGAGGCGAAGTGGTTTGTGGATGTAGCCCCACCCTGGGGTGAACCATGTATATCTGGTGTCTCATGGTTTTCTTTGTGCAGTGTCTTTTCTGTTATGCATTTGCTTAGTGCTTTGATTATGATGTGTAATGAATGTATAGTTTGTTACTTAAGTACTTTACTTCGGTTAAATGGTAAATGAATGCTAGAATTAACTCACAGTGCTAAGTGCTAAGTGCTCAGGGTACATAATCACTTGTTATTACTGCGCTTATTTGTCTTTGATTATGATCCACGGTCTTAATTAGGTTAAGAAACTAATGCATGTTCACTTCCTAAGCGTTAACAAAATATTTTGCGAAGTGCTCTTATCATAGATTCGTGTCCTAGCTTGGTTACAAATACCTGCGTCCTGTAACCCCCCTTGCTTCTACCTCAGGTGAGACTTCACTTGCTTCATAGGTGTTGCCGAAAGGGCTGATAGTTGGGTTTTTTTTGGTGTGCTGTTAAGAGTTGAACCCTGGGTCTGCCCCTGTGCCAAAAAATTGTTATGTTGCCGGGACCTAAACCTGTGATTGCTGGGAACTAAAGTAAAGAAAAAGAGAAACTTTGTGCATAGATCGACTGCTAAAGTGCGCAATACTCTACTTTACTTGTGAATCTTTGTGCCAAGAAAGTAAGATATTCTGAAGAAAAGAGGTAAGATTCTAAAAGAAGTAAGCTTTGTGCTTTGGCAAGAGAAAGATAAGTGAAAATTTTTGTTTTGAAAGCATGAACTTAAGTATGTTTAATAGATTACGTCCTAGTATGAAGGCTAGGGAACAGTTGAAAGAAAGAGTTGATTTGATTAAATTTAATGGAAATGAAGAAAGATATGTTATTCCTATGCATAGAAAGAGTTTTTGGACTAATAAGTGGATGCAGGAACCTAGAAAGAATTTTTGCATATTGCAGGTCCAACACTATGATCCTAGGGGAAGTGCGCAATACATAAAAGAATGGGGAACGTTTAAGAGAAAAAGGGGATTGAATTTGTGTTATAATTGCAGAAGGCTGGGACATGTTGCTAAGGAATGACCTGGGGTAGGCCGTATTTTTCTTTGTTGTAAGGTTTTTGGTCATGAGGTTGAGGATTGTCCAAGGATTATTGCTAAAGTTGAAGGGATGAACATAAGACAAGAAAATTATGAAAAGAGTCAAGAGACTAAGGGCATGTTAGAAGGTCATGAAGAGAAAAGGTCAGAGGAAGTTCAGGCTATGTTATTACAGTTGGAAAAAGTGATGGATGTTCATAAAGATGTTAGTTTACCAGAAATCCTGAAAGAAAAACAACGCATAAGTGCAAGAATAAAAGACTTTGACATAGACTGTATAGTCTTGGATGAAGAAATAAAAGTGAATATTATGACAGAAGAAACTTGGGAAGTTTTGGGAAAACCTACTGTGGTATATTCTTTAGGAAGGATAATCTTGTTTAAGGGAAAGATGATAACTTTATGTGGAAGAGTAGCTACTGTACCTATTAATGTTCATGGAACATCGAATGAAGAAGAGTTTGAAGTCATTAGGTTTGTTGAGGACATCTCCCCTTTCCCACTTTTGTTAAGTAAAACTTGGATCGAGAAGGATCAGATCAGAGGGAAAGTAGATGAAGAATATAGAGAAAATAAAAAGAAATAATTAAGGGATTTCATGGCCAGGAAAATAGACCGACTAAGAGAAGAACAAGAGGATAAGTCGAAACAACAGAGTAAAGTAACAACGTAGGAGGGACATAAAGCAAAAGAATTAGCTATCAAGGTTGAAACAATGTAAGAAGGCTTGAAGGACCTATCTATTCGAGAGATAAGTGCGCCCACGCAGGAAGTGTTAAGAAAAGTGATATTAACTCTAGAACCTTTGAGGGTACCTCAACAGTGTGAAGCCACTATGCTAGGGGAAGATAAAAATACAAATGGAAAGAGGGTTCCAGAAATAGTTAAAGAGACTCATATCACAGGAAAGAAGGAAAGGAAGCTCAATAAAAAGAAGTCTAAGTTGGAAAAGCTACAAGAAGTTACAAAAACCAAATGGAAGACTTCACAAACTGGAACCTCGCAGGAGGCAGGTTCACAGAATTTGAACCTCGCTGGAACAACAGGTCTGCACAGATTTGGACTTCTCCCTGGCGAAGTTATATAATTGTTGGAGGTGCCCCAACCGTTAGAATGACACTCCATAATGGTTAGGAAACACATTTATGGGCTTATGGACTGCTTTTGGACGTTGAGACCATGCCATAATGGATAGATTGACATTAATGGAAGTAATTTCCTATTTGTTGGAAGATCCGTCATGACCTCCCCGCTATTTAACTCATCGATCATTGTGCTTGGACCATTTTTTGCTACTCGTGACTAATTGAGCTAAGAAAATAATTGTCCAAGTGTCAAAATGAGCCGTCTGTCATCTGGAAGTATACCCCGCTTGTCTTTTTGTCTACCCGTTATCTGTTAAAAGATAGAATGTCGAGCGAACCTAGCGATCTTCAGAATTCTGTTGAGGAAGTTCTTAGGAAACTCATGGCCGATAGATAGATATCTAAAGGTATTCAGGCGTCGTCGAATAGGGGACTGCAGGATTCCCCTTTGACCGGACATCGTTCCACCCACATCAACTCCATAATTGAACAAAGAAGTAAGCACCGCGGTGATCTGGCTAACGCGAAGAAGATCCCATCGATCCTACCTGAATATATTCTGCCTCTGGCCGATGTTGTTAACCACAACAATATCCCTCATGATTTTGAGTACTCCGTGTTCACTGCGTACATTCTGAAAGGAATTCACAAAGTAGGGAGTCAGTTAGGGAAAATCCCACTGTTGAAGCACAATGACTTTAACTTAAGAGACTAGAAGAACTATGCCATGTTAGCTCCTCACTGTTACTTAACGAAGAAAACCAGAAATAAACCTTGCCTCGTCCTGTAGCCATGGATCAAGGGGTTGGCGCAGTCAACCGTGTTGAACATAATGAAGATTCCCCATTTTGGCCGCCACCATGAGGTTAACGCTTGTGTTAAACTCCTTCTGTCGTGCTATCATGGTGGATACCTATGGCTTGAACAAAAAATTACTGTGGATCCAACGCTGATCCACCAAATCATAGGTTTAATTTTGAAGGGTCCTGACCCACAACAATTCTATCCAAGGAAGACCTCAGATCGATCTTTGGCGTAACACATCAAAGAAGCCTATGGAGAGGTAGAAAAAGTAAAGCGGGGTTACAAGGTAGCCTCTATACAGGATGGCACAGTGTGCCTTTCTTGTCAACTCTTAGCTGGAAAGCTAGTGAGGAAGAACCACCCCACACAAGTCATCAGGTTCGTGGTGGACCTCGCAGGAAAGTGTGTGGAGGGAATGCAAATGAACTGGGCGAACTACCTCGTCAATGAGCTAGAAAAGGATTGTTGTGAAGCCCAAGACCTAGGATATGAATTTCACTACAGTTGGTTGATTATATTGATCGCATTTGTGGGTTGGAAAATGCCTGAAGGAACTACTTTCCCAAAGATCGAACCTACGAAGCCCTTGTTCGCTCAGTTTTCCACCCTATGGTATACCAATTATATGACAAAGCAGTGGCAGTCTAATGTTGTGTTTCACAGGTATTATCAGCAGTTGAAAGTCACCATTGAAGCGTTCTCGCGTATGACACCGTGTACCCTACATCAGTACTGACCCATAGCGAAGTTCCGCACTGATCCCCACTTCATTTACATCACCGCGCGAAGAGATTAGCACCAGGAAAGCTTGCAGTCATACTATAAGGTCTCAGATGAAGATATGGAACAAATCATAAAGGAATGGACAAAATAATTTCTTATACCTGTCGCCGATGCAGAGTTATCTGACACTGACACTATAGGAATCTTGATGGTCATGCAAGATGAACATGTTAGACAGTCCAGTGGGATGAAGAAGCAAAAAAATTAGGTTGAAGTCCAGGACATAGAGAGTGACGAAGAAGACGAAGAGAAAAATTCTAGAGATAAAGGGTCTGGCTCGCCAGGAGGAGGAGCATACGAAGCAGAAGGACAGGGAGGAGGAGAAGACAAAGAAAAAGGATAGGGAGGAGGAGATGAAGGAGAAGAAGATAAAGGAGGAGGTGAAGCTACCACCCCTCCACCTGAAGATCCCCTATTGTGACAGTGACCCCACAAAAGAGGAAAGTTACTCCGAAGAAACCTTTATAAAGGAATAAGACACACACCAATAAGCCACAGTTAGAAGCCACTCTCATTGACGACGACATTAGTCTGGTTCGTGGAGCTATGGAGGATGCCTCTGAATACATGCTGCAAAGATACGAAGAGAAACATGTGGAGTTGTATGAAAATATTGAGAGGGAGTTGAAGGAAGTGCATCAGGTTGTTCATTTGGTCCACGCAGTGCCTACTGCGTCGTCTGCGCCTTCCTCGTCATAGACCATAGAAGACAAACCAAATCCACAGGGCGAACCAGGGATTTGGATCACCCTCCCCCAGTATAGCATCAAGTTTCCCACCCACGAAGCAGTACAAGCTAGCCCCAACTTGGATGTTGAGATTAACCTTAAAGGAATACCTCTAGGACAAGTCGAAGTATTGGAGGCAAGGTTGAAGGCATACAAGAAAAAACATAGAGAAATGATTGCTGAAAGAGCATCCCAACTAAGAAGGCTTGCTGATGAAACATAAGTTCGGTTCCAAAGAGCTCAGGAAGAGAAGGAGAATGCTACAGAGGCCTTGCAAAAGGAGAAAGACAAAGTCCTAGTACAACTACGAGCAGTGTAGGATAGTGTAGCTACTTATGAAAGTGAGAAAGCAGAGATTCATGAGGAAAAGAGAGTTGGCGAAGCCCAACTACAGAAATAAAAATAGCAGATGCTCATAGAGAAATCCATGGTCAAAGAAGTAGTAAGAAAAGCATGTCACTCTGTACCAGGCTTGGTATAGGAGGAGTAAGAGCCTCTCGAATATCAAGTATAAAATCTCGCAGAGACCCTCCAAAAATTTCAGGATAGGATAGCTGAACTGGAGGCCCGAATAGTGCCGAGCACCCTGCAGGAGCTGCGTGACCAGAGGGAGGAGACCACCAAAAACACAGTAGTGAGTATATGAGCCCTCATCTTGGCATGTAAACAATTGAGTGACAGGAGTGCCCAGACGTATGAATGCCTTGCCGATGATCCAAAGTTAAAGAGGCTAGAATCTCAGCTACAGGAGGTGCAACAACAAGAATTCTCATTATAGGCGTAGATGAAGCTGCTCACAACAGTGTAAATGATGAAGAGATACCATGAGCAGTGCACAGTACAACAACTGATCACTTCCCTCCAGGGTAAGGTGATGGAGTTAACACAAATGTTACAACCTGTGCAGGACGAATCTTGAAAGGTGTTCGAGGAGATCAATAGACAGGGTTCAGAGCTAGATCAAGTAGTTGTAGTAGTAGAACAACGCCTGGAAGGGCCTGTTACAGAGCATACAATCCAAGAGCTCGCTGAGCAGGAGACTCAAGCGAGGCAACAAGTCGAGGAAACTCAAGTTAAGATCGAGGATTTTGAAGCAACATTGTCTGGACCCGAGTGACTCGGGACGAGTCACAGGTGAGTGTTGGGGGCCTGTTGGTCCTTGCCAAGTTTTGGGGAATCTTTGGTTAGTTTTGGCCCACTTTTGGACTTCAACATGTTGATCGAAGTAGGAGCACCTGGGTGGAGCCGAGATCATGGATCTCACCTATTTTGAGGGTTATGTGGACTCAGTAAGGGGACCTCTAGGGTTTTGTAACAAGTTTATGGGATGTCGACCCATGGGTTCTCCCCATGTTTAGGCCCTATTGTAAGATTTTGTAATGTACAAATAAGAGGAATGTATTGTAGAGGTAGAAGTCCTGAGTGATTTGTGCAAAGGAATGTATGTGCGTCGAGGCTTTGTGCTCGACTGTGATTTTGTAGAAGGTGCTAAGTGTTGTGATAAGAGATTTGGCTCTCTGCAATTGACCTAATTTTGAGAGGTAAAGAAGGAGGATCTAGTTCTTAGTGCATAGATCTCCTATCTAGTGCAGAGTTCGACTCTGTGGCTTAGTGAAAAGGAGTGACTGGATGTAAGATTTTGACGAATAATAAAGAGGCGAAGCAGTTTGTGGACATAGCCCCAGCCCGGGGTGAACCACGCATATCTGGTGTTTCATGGTTTGCTTTGTGCAATGTCTTTTCTATTATGCATTTTTTTAGTGGTTTGATTATTATGTGTAATGAATGTATAGTTTTTTGCTTAAGTACTTTACTTAGGTTAAATGGTAAATGAATTATAGACTTAACTCATAGTGATAAGTGCTTAGGGTACATAATCACTTGTTATTACTACACTTATTTGTCTTTGATTATGATTTGTGGTGTTAATTAGGCTAAGAAACTAATGCATGTTCACTTCCTAAGCGTTAACAAAATATTCTGCGAAGTGCTCTTATCTAGTGCTTAGTGCGCAGATCTCCTATTTGGTGCGAAGTTTGAGTCTGTGGCTTAATGCACATGAGTGACTAGATGTAAGATTTTGGCAAAAAATAAAGAGGCAAAGTGGTTTGTGGATGTAGGCCCACCCTGGGGTGAACCACGTATGTCTGGCGTCTCATGGTTTGATTTTTGCAGTGTCTTTTTTGTTATGCATTTGCTTAGTGCTTTGATTATGATGTGTAATGAATGTATAGTTTGTTTCTCAAGTACTTTACTTAGGTTAAAATATAAATGAATTCTAGACTTAACTCACAGTGCTAAGTGCACAAGGAAATAATCACTTGTTATTACTGCACTTATCCATCTTTGATTATGATTTGCGGTGTTAATTAGGTTAAGAAACTAATGCATGTTCACTTCCTAAGCGTTAACAAAATATTCTGCAAAGTGCTCTTATCACATATTCATGTCCCAGCTTGGTTACAGACACATGCGTCCTGTAACCCCCTCTGCTTCTACCTCGGGTGAGACTTTGCCTGCTTCGTAGGTGTTGCCGAAAGGGCCGATAGTTGGGGTTTTGTTGGTGCGCTGTTAAGCGTTGAACCCTGGGTCTGCCCATGTGCCAACATTTTTACATTCAATGTATGTATTTGATTTCATTTTGTTTTAGCACTGTACGCCTTATGGGGGGGTCTTCGAGATATAAGACTTACTATGTAATAAAGTCACTTTATGACTTTAGAATATGTTAATGTTCATTTTTTGTGTAAAGAAATCTATCCCACACTCATAAGGGGAAATGGTTTGCTTAATGAACAATGATATATAATGAGGCAAACTCCTTTATAATAAATGCACTAATTATTCATTGATAATATCATATGGTGTTATTGTGAGTATCTTTCTTTGAGCTTAATTATGTGACTCAACCCTATCTAGGGTTTCCTCATTTAGTGATCTATCTCATTTAATAAGAAAACACTAGTGTTGAAACTATGATAGAGCATAGATGCAAAAAACTATGTAAAAACACTAATGTGATAATTTGAGAATGAACACTATTTTATTAGGTGTAATGCTTTTTTTAATCAAATTAATCATGTTCTATTTATTTTAACAATTATGTAGTTTAAATGTGTAATATAAGTTTTTAATAATAATTTGTAATTAATATCAAATAATTAACAAATTACTTGTTAAAACAAAATTATAATTATTAATTAAAATTTGTAATCAATGTACAAATAAATTTCAAGTCAAAAAAACAATTCAATAATAAAAAAAATTTCAAGCCAAAATAACAATTCAATAATATTCACGAAATATTGATAACATTTTATCTTATATTTAACTATCCAAATATTATGATAAATCCACCATACAAAGGACCAAAGGGGAAATGATGAAAATATAGAATACTTTGTTTTTTATTAGAAATGTATATATTCTTATAGTCCAAACATTTTGAGCTATGATAAATAATTAACACCAAATACCTAACATCCCAAAAAACATCTCATTAATTGTGACTTGGGTTGTTTTCATTGCAATTTGTTTCTTCACTTCTTGGGGTTGTCTACCCAACCATGCCTTCAACGTCCTCTCTTACATTCTAATTAACTTCCATTTGTTTCACTATAAAACATACAAATATACAAATTAAATTAAAGTTAAGCACTTATTTACTAATTATAAAAAAGAACAAGTCATTATTAATATAATTACATGAGTTTCATGATATTCACACATTACTTTAAAGACCACTCTTAGTCCAATGTCGATAGTTCGATAGTGTTATATGTTGGACAAAGAACACATTTTAATATAATTATAAGTTATATGGTGTACCAATTAAAAAAAAAAATCATTATAAATTAATAACAACATATAACTTAGACATATAGTCATAATACCTATCTAATCAAATATTAATAAGAGCATTTGATGCCTTCTCTCTAAACTTATAAAACATACATGGTTATTAAAGATTATAAATTTGAAAAACAAAACAAAACATTAAGTACATTGGTATAAGTACATTGGTATAAGAAAGACATGTGGTGTCACATAATTTTTTTATTAGTTTCTTTTTTTTATCTACTCTTTTTTTTTCCTTGGAAAAATTCATAATTTCATTATATTATAACAAAATTATATACACAAGTATATACAAGCTATTAGAAATAGATTTGTATATACTATCCAACAGATTGTAGCTCAAAACTAATGATGTAGATCAAGCAACATTCTTCTAGTATCATGCTTGATTGTCCCAAATTCAGTCCCAAAATACAAGTAAAACCGTCGACATTTAGTCCTCAAAATAGTGAGTGTATCCCACCAACCAACAATACTGTATCATAAATACATAACATACAACCCAACAATTACATATATAGTTTCCTTCACAAAAAAGATGCCAACATGATCATAAATCCTGAATATCATGAAAAGGTCTATGATAGAATCCATGAATTCCTGTTGATGAATGTTCTTCAATATACCATTGAACATATGCTAGCTGCGAGGATTCTTTGGAAAGTCCACCTGCCAATTGGTTCTGCTCCCTGTAAATATGTGAAAAAGAAATGGAGTCAAATAAACTTTTTATACGAAGTATATCCTCTAACATCAGAAACAATCGAGATACATGGCAACCGTTGACCCCAATTTCCCAATTGATGATTATTAAAGAATCACCAAATACTTGAAGTGACCGACATCCTTGCTCCACTGCAAATAATAATAATAGTTTTAAAGCCATTAATTCTGAGTAGTTGTTTGCGCCTACCCCCAAGCCATCTTTGAGAGTAAAGTAATGTGTATTTGTGATGTAGAGGCAACCACCCCCGCCACACATGAGTTGATCAGATGACAAAGCGCCATCGAAATAACCCCACAGTTGGTTATTGTCAAGGATCTCCTCCTTGGTAATATGTGGCTGTGTTAAATCACCATCACCTGGGCTGTGTAAGGAAAACAAGATCCCAATACTATTGACATCAACTCTCTCGGCCGATATGTATTCATCATGGAATATAAGCCTATTCTAAGTAATCCAAATCCCCTAGGCCAGAATTATAGGAAAATCCCTGTGCTCATCATGTCCCCTCTCACAAAGCCACGACTGTAAAGTTGATTCAAAAGTGTTTCCTTGCCATCCCCTGAGGGTGGGCATCAAAATCCTGGAAATTTCCCAAACATCCCTAACATAAGAACATTGTAAAAAATGGTGCTCCACTGTTTCTAAGTGTGTTTTGTAGAGAGCGCATCGTCCTAGACCAAAGAAAAGTCATTTTTGTAAATGATCCTAAGTAGGTAATTTATTTGCCAGAATCGACCAGACCAAAATCTTCCCTTTCGCCAGACAATGTTGTTTATAGATCTTCTTCCACCACCAAAGAGTATCTTGCTGATGTAAATCCACACATAATTTAATGTATCCCACACGAGGGGTATATTCACCATCCCCGACACCATCCCAAAGTAATTCATCTTCTCTATCAACTAGCAGAATAGAGGCGTCCCTTAGAGCCTGTAAATATCTGTCCCAATGAATGAGGTCCTCCTCAATGAGACCTAGCCTGCGCCCCGACAACCAACCTTGATGCCACATATTAGTTTGAATGGGATCCCCGACCGTTTCAAGATTATAGAAACCACTCCAAGCCAATCTATTCCGAGTCCCTATAGGTAATAAGTGTCCCATCTTGCAACCAGGCCATGGATCCATGCCAAGACGAACTGACCGACTAGAACCAACCCTCCAAATGAGGCTATTCCCAATGAGATAAAAAACCTCAATAAAATCTTTCCAGATAATAGAAATACCCTATGAAGATTTGTTTGTATTTTGAATCCAGTCTAGAATAGTGAGAGGAGAAATGCATTTTTGATATACAAATCTAGTCCAGAGGCTGGTAGTTTTTATCAAGCGCCAAGAGAACTTCGCTACAAGAGATTTTGAAAATGAAAAAATATTCTTCAAACCCCATCCCCCAAATCATTCAGAACAACAATCCACTCCCATCGAACCCAAGGAAGTACCTTTTTATCCATGTTCCCCTGCAACAGATAAGAAAAGCACTACCTCCTAACCTTTTCCAATAGACCTTTTGGAATCCAATATAAAGACATCCAGTATACTGGGATAGCCTCCAACACCGCCTTCACTAGAACTAAACGGCTAGCCCGAGACAACCAATGGTGGCTCCAAACCTTTAATATTTTATCAAGTTTTGCAATGAGCCACAACCAATCTGACTTCCTATAGTCATTTGGTTTTAATTGAAACCCAATATCTTTCAATCCATCATCCAAGTCAAAAACCTAGAAGGGGAGCCTAGAAGTGATGAATAAAGACTCCCCCCATCCATGAATGTAAGAGTAGTACTAGAATTCTTCTCATTGATTAACATACCCGTCGTTTGTTTAAAAAGAGTTAGGCCCTCACAAATCTTTTCAATGTCCCTTCTAGAGCCATCACATAAAATTAATATATCATCAACAAAGAGTAAATGAGAGATATATAAACCCAAAGATATTTTTATGCCTCTAAAATTTCTGGTAGTTTTTTCCTCATTCAAGCAATGACTAAGACATTCAACTACCAATAGAAAAGGGAGCAGAGACAGAGGGAATCCCTGTCTAACACCCAAACGATGATACATAACGATTAATCAAAATGGAGAAAGAAACAGTTGTACGATATCCCATAACCCAATTTGTGAAGGCCACCCCAAAGCCAAGGTGAATCAACATCATCTGAATATAAATCCAATTTACCCTATCATGGGCCTTCGATAGGTCAATTTTTATAACTTCCCCTTTAAGTTTTTTGCTTTTCATGATGTGTAAGCCTTCTTGTGCAACCCCAATAGCCTCATGAATCTGTCTGCCCGCCAGGAAGCCAAACTGTTCACTTGAAATATTCCTAGAAAGAATGTCTTTTAGTCTCCTGCTAATAACTTTAGAGATGATCTTGTAAAGACAATTGCATAAATAAATAGGTCAAAAGTCGTCAAAGGAGGAGGGTTTATCAGTCTTGGGAATTCAAGCCATGATGGTGGAATTTAGTGGTTCATGAATATGAACATTTTCCCTTGATTCTTCCATGACTTTTAAAATATCACTACCCAGCAAGTCGTAAAAACCCATATAAAATTCAATCGGGCAACCATTAGGATCTGGACTTTTACCTTTTTGAAAAGAATGCAAGACTTCCAATAATTCCTTTTCTGAGACCTCCACCATCAAGGACAAACAATCTTCCTCCTCAACAAAATGAAGGAATAACCTGACAACTTTAACAATTTTAGCAATGGAGGTTCTCGCCCGAGCCTTGAAAAGATGTTTAAAATGTGAAATACCCAATGCAGACAATCCTTCAAAATAATTGACACTTTGACCATCATCCTGTTTAAGACCCCAAATAATGTTTGTCATTTTCCTACCTTTGGAAAAAGAGTGAAAGAATTTTGTATTCTCATCCCCACAAGAAAGCCAAATAGCACGACTTTTAAGTCTCCACAAGGCTTCCTTATCTATTAGAAGTTCCCTTCGCCTAAGTTCTAATATGACCAAATATTCTTTTCCCTCCCTGGTACAAAACACCCTACCATTTCCATCCTGCCAATCCATCAGACTCTGTTTAATGTGTTTTAACTCCTATTCCTCTTTTAATTTTTTCTCATGTGCCCAGGTGATGGTTTCCTGTTTGATTCTTTTCAAATTTTCCAAAAACATTATAACAACATGAGTATCTAGATTTTGTTTGATGGGTATCCACAACTTACGTACCAAGTCTTGGTAATCTGGATCTTGCAACCATCCCTCATAAAATTTAAAAAGACTGGGAGCACGACAGACCCTACCGCATAACTCCAAGACAATCAGATTGTGGTCCCATTCATCGCTACAGGCAACCCATTGACGGACAAGGGCCATGGATTCAACAAGCGCCTCCACTAGAATGAAATGATCCAGTTGTTTAGCAACACGATCATCACCAATCCACCTATTCCTCCAAGTCGACTGTAATTTTATAGGCTCAATATCCAGCAACCGATGTTGATCCAGGAAGTGTATAAAAACATTGGTCAAGGGATCCAGGTTTTTTCGAGGACCCCAAACCTTCGCCGCGCCCAAGGAGAATTTAAAATCGCCACCCAAAACAACCTCATTAGCAACGAACCAAGAACATTTTCCAGGGATTCCCAATAACGCTGCTTATCAGAGTAAGGTCCATAGATGTTTATCATAGTCAAAGAACGACCCAGATCAGCAGAGAAAACATTGAGGCCAATCCCCGATTAAAAACCCCAGATCCATTCACAGTTGCACTTCTTAAGAAACCATCCAGTGGCCAAACCCCTAGACCGACCCTTTGCATCCAAGGCCGCAAAAGACAAACCTGGAAGAAAAGATTCAAACGACACTACCACCAATTCCTCAATCCCCAGAGTTTCTTGAAGAAAAATAACATCCGGAGAGACAACATCAAGTAATCTTTTTAAAGATGATTTTTTTCAGGGTTCACCATCCCCCTACAGTTAAAGGAAAGGATTTTAATTGGGAAACCACTTCATGGGATTGATTTTCTCTAAGCACCCATTCAATGGAAGATTGTCTACCTAAGGCCAAGTCAATTCTGGCCTGGTCTTGTGCCAAGAGTAAGTGTGACTTCCTGCCCCGTCCTCGAGTCGATAAAGGAGCCCGCGGTAAAGGACCCAAGCCATGCCCCACAAACTCCTCATCACCACTCACACAATATTCCTAAGATAAAATGGCCCTGTTACGGAGAGAATAATGGAACCTATTCCCATCGAAAGACGAGTTTCCAGAGGTCGAATGGAAGCAAAGGTGGGGAAGGGTCCCATGCAAGTCCAAAGGTGAGGTAGAAAGGGAAGGAGCAGGTTCTGAAATAGTGTCAAGACTAGCAAAGGAATTAACCAAATTACCCACAACCTCATCAGAAATAATAGAGAAAGAAACCCCTAAATCAGAATGTAACCCCAACACCAAGTTACCCTCAAGAGTGACAATTGGGGTACTAAGTGGAGGAGGGTAGAAATCCCCAACAATAGAAATATTAAAAAAATATGCCACAGTGCGCGGCTGAGGAAGACCAGTAGAGAAACCCAAAGTAGAAATAGAAACATCTCCCAAATTGCCCGACGGAAACAAAAAATCATAATTTAAAGAAGAGACAACTGAAGAAATGGAAGTCGACAACTTACTCGACACCAGTAGGGACCTTGGACAAGCCATTTTTGTTGACTTCTGTGCCTTTGACTGATCCGTGCCCAAACCAATCGAGCCAAAATCGATAGAAGAATAGAGGTGTCGCCCCTTGCCCAATCCCGAATCAAGAACCTTTGTTGCCTCCACAGGGATAACCCTCGATGCCCCAGGCGCCAAGTCCATTCGTCTTGATGAAGCAACATGATCAACACCCAAAGAGCCCCGCAACTTCCCCTTGAAAGGAAATTTACACTCCGCAACAACGTGTCCATAGATATGGCATCTATGACACCTAAAGGGAATGCCTTCATAATCCAAAGGCTGGATAAAGGATCCAAACGCCATCTCAATAGTCAAATCCTTAAGTAAACCCAGACGAAGATCCAACTTCACCAATATCCTGGCCACAAACATCAATCCAGTTTCCTCAAAAGACATATCCTCTTCAATGTAATCTCCTAGTTTGTTTCCAATGGCCGCAAATCACACAGAGTTCCAATACTGCATAGGGAGGCCCTGTAACCGAACCCAGATGGGTACCACATCCACCCGCTCCTGCTTAGCATCAAAATTTGGAGTCCATATTTTAAGGACAATTGGCGTCCCAACCATGCTCCAAATTTTTGACAATACTGAGGTTACATCAGCGGTGGAAGATAAAAGGAACGCAAACCAACCCTTAGCTAGAAGTCTGATACTTGGAGGTCGCGTGATATTTCCCCCCCAAGTATTTTCCACCGAAGACCTCAGGAAAACAACTCTCAACCGCTTCCCGTGGCCCTGCCCACCATCGCCAGCTCAGAGAACTCCACCACACGGTCCATATCAATTTCCTCACCAAAAAGTAGGCTTTCGGAATCAACCTTGTCCCGAGCACACTGATCACCTCTGTGCGCTGAATGTTTTATCCCCCCCGCGAACTTTTGACGCACCTTAGCCCCTGCCCTAGAAAAATATTGAGAACCAATATTATGTAGAGGAGATTCCGTTATCCCTGCAGCCTTGTCTGCCACCCCGATCCCTTGAAAAAGCTCCCCCACAGTCACTGCAGTCTCCAAGAAAGTTCCCGCATTGTTGAGAACCTTCAACGGAGAGAAAGGGACATTTGAGATCGACTCCAGTAAATCCTTCTGTTGTGTACCCCAACTATCCCCATCAAAGAGAGCCCCACACTTGGGACCAAGGCACCCAAAACCACCCTCAGTCAGAGCTGGATAAAGTCCCAACCCATGGCCCAAACCTGACAAAGAATCCATAGGTAACCCACTAACCAACTCAGAGGAAAAAACCAAGCCTCCCGAAGAAGACAAATCGTTCTTTTTCGATATATCCGAGCCCGAGGCTGTTGACAACACAAACCCAGAACCCACTGAGCCCACCGCCAAAAAACCCTCCGAAACGCTGACATAAAGTTTTGGATCCCCTGCTAAGAGATTCCCCCACTGCCCACCCAGATTTGACAAAATCTTCGAATCCCTTGACGCCTCCATGCATGTGGAGTGAGAGATTGTAAGTGTGTAAACAAGAGTGAAAGGACAGCGGCCTCGAAAATCCAGCTCGTCAATCACACACACCCCACCAAACTAGTTAGAACCGGTTCCCGGCCATGGCCCCTCCCAAAAACCCGCCTTATCCACTCTTATATGTTGCATGTGTTCTTTTTGAAGCTCGTTCTTGTAAAATTAGAACAATTCTGAAGTTGTAAAGTTTTTTTTTTTCATTTTGCATCAATAATTTTTTTATTTAATAAAAACTTGTACTTGATTACATTTCTTTATTACACTTTATTATTGGTTTGTGATGCCCTTTTTTTTCTCTTTCACCATTTCCTTGAGCACATTTTTGGAGATTGTTATTCATATTCTCTTAATATCATTATATTGTTCATTGATATTGCTTTGATTTTTTTGAAAGACATAATAAATGATAATACAAGTTAAGTACAACATGCGTATTATGTTCTGAAATTATAACTACAAATTACCTTTTTTCTTCTTATATATTTTCCAAATTTTGATGCGGAAAGTATAAAATTGCAATACCAAACCTTTATGAATTAGAATAAGTAAAGTAATTTGATGAGAAAACATGGGTGTTAAATGAAAATCTTCAAGATTCCTAGGAAGGAAACATACGTGGATAAAAGTGAATAAATTAATTATATTTGATTTGGAAGATCAAGGGATGATGACATGTAAAACATAAGTACAAGATACAGTGTGATGCTTGGATGGCCAAAAACACTTTATTAGAAGCCAAGTTGCAATCCACATGGCATTTGGCTATTGGAAAAGAAACGATGATTAATACAAAGCACATAATCTTGGATAAAATAGTGGTTGAGATTTGATCATTTAGGTAATATCTCCATAAGAGATTACTACACTAAGTTATAGGAAGTATAGATTAATGTGGAGAAGCTACGTGATAAAAGTATTTCTAAGGCCAATGTAGCTTTGAAGGTCGATTATAGAGGTAGATGAGTCCAACTTAATTTTGAACAATATCAAAGTTATAGTGGGGGAGAGATGGGAGATAAAAGGTTTTGACACTTACCATTAGATACATTGTAAGACTTATACTACTTTGAAATTATTAAGGATAAATGTAAAATTTAAAATGACCAAATGTATAATGTAACTATCTTTTAGTTACAAGGCTATAAAATGAGGGATTCTATTCATGTTTATCATCATATAGAAGTGTGAAATTGGTTTTCAAGATTTGAATATGTCTAATGAGAGGTGTTATCAAGATTTGAATATGTTTAATGAGAGGTATTATTACTAGAGGTTGTAATTTTTTTTGCAATGGTTAGAGAACTGTGAAAGACTATAAAGTGAGGGTCTCTATTCATCATCATATATAAGTGTGAAATTAGTTTTCAAGATTTGAATATGCATAATTGGAGATGTCATCACTCATCTGCATGACTAGTGTTCTTTACTCTGCAATAATTATTCTTATGTTAATACACTTATCTTCTTCTTGCATCTTGATGGAGTTTGTTATGAAATTGTAAGATATTTAGATGACATAAAATGGTTGAGGATTTTGATAATTTCCCCGACAACCATTATATGTAATCTTGAAATATTTTTGGATTGTGGGGTTTTTATTATAAGCAAAAATTTTAGCCTTTGCTACTATGATTTAATAAATGTTGTCATATTAATGCTTAATTTGCAAATTTTAATGTGGACGTCTCTATGATGTACTTATTTTTTTTGGATTCATTTAATATGTTTAATAAGCCTTCCTGCTAATTTGTATGGATGAGAATTAGTTTTATGTATGTATCTATGAAACTATAAATACATTTATGCTTGGTTTTCATCTTTTACATTCACCTGATGAAAGTTTCATAAATACATTATGCTTGGTTTTCATCTTTTGCATTCACCTGATGAAATGGAATTTCATGTAGAATGGGATAAATATTCCCAATGGAGTGTTGGTTTAATTTAATGAAATACTATGTGTATTAATTTCTTGACCACACGACTCTAAAATATGTGACAATTTTTAAACTAACAACAAAATATATTTATGGAATTCGAGCTTAAATAATATCTTGTTATTATGGGATTCAAGCCCTTTGATTTATAAGACCCAATTATAGATCTAAAATGCAATGCATTTTTCTCTGGTAGATACTTTGGCATAGTTCTTTGTCAAAAAAAACATCTCAGTATACACCACATGCCAAATGAGAAAACAATCCAAGATGATGACAATGTTAAATAAAACATAGTAAGTTAGCACTTATGTATTGAAGTGGTGAATGTTAGCACTTATGCATGGAAGTGGTGAACGTTTAGAAAACAATCCAAGATGATGACAATGTTAAATAAAACATAGTAAGTTAGCACTTATGTATTGAAGTGGTGAATGTTAGCACTTATGTAAGGAAGTGGTGAAGGTTTAGATCAAGATATTATTTTTAAATTTATATTAATTTATTCCATAAAGTTAAATGACGAGAAATTTATTTTATGTAATTAATCTCTCCAAATATGACTATTTTCTCAATACATTAAATAAATCATATAACTAATGCCATCCCACATAGATAATTCAATATCTTCTTAAAAACAAATAAAATTAAGATTAAACAAAATAAATGGACAAATATTAATAATTTTAATCTTTTTATATTATGAATAAATTTGAACTTTGATGCTCTAGTATGTAGTTGCTTCACCTATATTCCACTTACTAGCAAAAGCACTAGAAAGCCAATTTTGTAATAGTTCACCGAGAAAGATGGATTTGAAAATAGAATAGGAAACCCCTGTAAAACTTATTTTACAAAGGTTTCTTAATGGTAGAGTCTTTTACAAATGTCCACAAGGTAAGTATTTTACGAGATTTATGCTCCACGAAAGAATTGAAGCATTAGTGTACTAGAACCAAAATCTAGCATTGATGTGCCATAGTAAAAATGAAGCACCGAATATACTAAACATTGATAATTAATTACTAATTATTCAACCCCCAAAGCAATGATGAATAACATGCTTAATATTGAATGAGTAAAATCACAAATAAATCAACCATTTCTCTAATCGTGAAATATAGTGGAAAGTTGGGGACAAATAGTGACATCATTTTTGTACTAAGGAGATGTTGATGTAGGAGAAATGCCCTGTGCCAACATGAAGGAGGATTTCCTGATTGTAGGTCCCAATCCGACATGCTATCGTTTGGTATGGAAATCTCCACCGGTATGTGGGTCCAATTGCCACTAATTAAATGGGTTGCTCTCCGAAGAGAGACTTGCTCATTTAATCTAATCTAAATCCTAACTGCAATTCCAAAATACTATGCACATGTAGTGCTATTCTAACTTCTAACTACTCCTAATCGAGCCAACTTATCTAGCAAAGTATCATAATTATCTGAAGCTTCTCGTGATGAAGTTTATCTTATCCGAAGCTCCTTTCTTCCAGTGTGTGGCTAGAGGGATTTAAAAAAAGGGTTGTTGGCGGGATTTTCAAAATAGAACCAGGGCCGAATACCTATAACTTGGGAGCACAAGTTTATGGAGGTTTCTATATCGGGGAGTTTGTTCCTGCAATCCTTTCCAGTTAGTGCTATTTCTTCTTTTAGTTTAGCTGGTCCACCATTATAGTTTTTAGTTTATTGTTCTTTTTGGTACTGAACTGGTGGTCGCCTTCTCGAGGGGTCTCTACCATTTTCTGTTCTAGTTTTCTACCTCTTCTATAGCTTAGCGATGTCTCCTCTTTAGTAGTGGCCCTTTTCTAGTCGTGAATCAAGTCAGTTTTCGTCAATCTTTTAGTCTTTAGGTGGTATGCAGGTGGTTATTTTAACCTAACCAACCTTGTTCTCTTTATTAACTCCTTTATTGCTATTCTTGGAAACTGGGTATTGCTCGTCTTGGAACTAAGAGGTATTAATGTTGTTAGTTGGAACTTTTAGGTGGAGAACAGGTGGCTTGTTATATTTAAACTAGTTTTTTTCCTCATTTACTCTCCTTTTAATGTTTTTCTTGGTAACTGGGGTGCTTGGTCTCTCGGAGTTTGAGTGGTTAATTAGTGGAGCCTAGGTGGCTCACCCATGGCCCCTACTCGGCTGGCGAATATTGATGCTGACATAAGGGCATTAATGGGAGAGGATGATGAAGGCCTTTGGCATGAGGAAGGTCTTTTCACAAAGGTGGATACCTTGGGGGAGCGTACAAACAAATTAACTCATTCTTCCAATTCTCCAACTTCTCCACCAGCTTGTTCCCTTAGCATGCTTACTTGTGAAGCACCCTCTTTCACAGACTTCCTTCCGGGCTTGATAGATTCCATTTTGGAGGTGGAGAAGATCTCTGCTGTGAGTAGTCCGAGAGCTGAATTCATAGATGTTGGCAACATAAGTTCTTGAAAAAAGGTGGTTAGAATTGTTCTTTCACCAAAAAAAAGTCATAGACAATGGAAATCAAACAAGGTGGTGAAGCAGATGGTTTTAGGGTCCGATAAAGGTCTGGAGGAGATTTGCAGAATGAATTTATATGGCCTAGTTGGGAGATTTTCCTACAACAACTTGTGTAATACGTTGCTCCCTATCTGGTTTGAACAAGTTTGGTCACCCCTATTAGGATATACTCCAAAGGTTTTATACTTATCTAAAGGATGGTTCGACTTCTTGTGTAATTCGTCGGAAGACGCCTCGCTGCTACTGGATAGTAGGTTGGTTAATGGAGGTAACAATCTTATGTTAAAATGATGGAGGGTTTCTTTTGATCTAGTGACAAAATATTTCTCTCTTAGACATCTGTGGGTGCTTTTACCTGGATTACCATTGAAACTTTGGAACAAAGAAGCATTGGAGGCCATCGAGAACTCACTTGGTAAGTTTATCATAGTTGATAGAGAATCTCTTTCCGCGGCCTCTAGGAAAGTTGGTAGGATTCTGGTCAAATTGGATATTCACCTCGAGCTTCCGAAAGTCATTGAGATCGAGTGGAGGGGTCATCGCATTCTTCAGTTCCTGGACTACTTAGGCATTACTTTTAGATGCAGTTTTTGCCGAAGCACTAGTCACCTGAGGCGGGACTGTAAAGGCTTCTTAGTTTAAGAAAAGGATCCTAAAGACACAAACCGTTTAAGTGGTTCGCCTGACTCCTGTTCGAACACTGTTTTCTACGGTAACGAGCCCTTCCACTTTTCACAGGAAGACTCCAACTAGACAAAGTCCTTGGGTTTGCTGACGAGTAAGTTAAAAACACATTGCCATGCACTTTTTTCTTCTCTGTCATTTTGGGAACGAGATGCTCTAAATGCTTCCGATTGGCTCAAGCTCACCACTACCAAAGCTGACATGTCCCCTATAGTTGACAGGGGGGTTAGTGTTCCTACTGGCTTGAGTATTGAGCATCATCTTTTTAAGGCTTCCCTGTCAGTATATCATTCGGGGTTGACTCTTTTACTGTTCCTGTTAGTCAGGATGAGTCAATTTTTAAGGTTATCCCGACGGTTCACTCCCTGGTTACTATTGTTCCTAGTCCGTCAGATCACTCTCTCGGGTCTCCTTGTCCTTTGGTTGGAATTTATTCTTCTCCACTTGGCTACCGGGAACCAGACGAGTATGAAACCTCTCTTACTATAGTCCTTGACTCATTATTACCCTTTATACGTGATCAAAACTCCACTGTTCAACTGCTCATTTATCTTGGTAAATTTGTTCTAGACCCTGCTACTGGTGATGGGGAGGCTAGCTCATCGCGCTGTCACGCTGAAGGGGATGGGAAGGATTTTTCCTGGTCTAGGGGCCTGGGGATAGAACACTTGTCGGTAAAGACTAGGAGTACCCGGAAAAAGTTTTCAACCTTTTCCTCTTTGGAAAATAACCCTCATATTGCGACTGGTGGTGGGGCACTTAGAGCATTGAAGGCCCTGGCTCGACCAAAATAATGATATTGCTCTCCCTCAACCTTAGAGGGACTGGAGCCACCCTAAAATCAGCCTCTGTCCATTGCGTTCTGGATAGAAGACACCCTGACATAGTTTTTTTACATGAAACTTTGGTTCATTCCGAAAAATCCAGAACTTTCATGCATGCTTTACGTCCGACTTGGTTTAGCTGTGCTGTCAATTCGGTTGGGAATTTAGGTGGATTGTTGGTTACTTGGGACCCAAATTTATTTGATATGGTTTCATTTCTTACCCATGGTGGAATTTTATTGATAGGGGTCTATATAGCTAGAAAAAGGGAGATTTCCTTAATATCTATGGTCCTTGATTGGAGCGAAAAAAGTTTTGGAACCTGCTGGCAGATTCTGGTTTGTTATCTCTTAAAAATTTAATCATCCTGGGGGATCTCAACTTGACCTTATCCTTGGGTGAGATTTTGGGAGGTTCTTCCATTCTGGGGCCTTTGGCCGGTTTTTTTAAAGCATACTTTCAAAATAGTAATTTGATCGACATTGAACCGGGGAAGGTTGTCCCTACTTGGCGAAATGGATGATCTGGTTCAGACTTGAATGTGAAAAGACTAGACAAGTTCTTCATATTTGAAGAAATTCTTTCGTTGGTTGGCATTTATAGGTTCTGGGTGGAATTTCCTTTCATGTCGGATCATGCTCCGGTGTTAATTCAGTTGGAAATTACACCACTTTTTAAGGCTTATCCTTTCAAGTTAAATTCTCAATGGCTCTTGGACCAAGATTTCATAGTTATGGTTCAGAATCTTTGGAATGATCCAAAATTCCTTTGTGAGGGTGGAAAACAGAGAAGGTTGGTCTGGAAACTCAAAGATTTAAAGAAAAGCCCGAAACAATGTTTAAATATTCGTAATATCAAGGCAAATTCTCATATGAGGAAGCTGAAGGAAGAAATAAAATCCATGCTGCAAAACTTTCTGGAAGGATCAAGATTACCAGAGGAGGAATCTCATTTAAAAAATCTTGAGCAAGAAAGGAACATGTTACTACATGAAAAGGAAGAACTCTGGAGACAACACAGTTGGGAAATATGGATCCATAGTGGTGACCAAAACACAAAATTTTTCCATAATTTTGCGAATATAAGGAGGAATGGCAAGTTTGTTTGGGAGATTAGAGATGATGTGAGGATATTGAACAATGGTCAGGAAAAATTAAAATAAGAGGCTGTGAAACACTTTATTTTTTTTTTCAAAGCACTAGATATTCCTTCCATAAGTGATCAATTTAAAGTGGCGGGTCTTTTCTCTAGATTGGTAACTGAAGTTGAAGCATAAGCTTTGTTTATTCTGATAAACTTGGGGGGATTAAAATAATTTTTAGCCAGTTTCAAAGTGGATAAGAGTCCAGGGTCAGATGGCTGGACAATTGATTTTTTTATTCGGTTATTTGATCTAGTTGAGGGGGGATCTCCTAGATATGGTGGAAGAATCGAGATTAAAAGGTATTAGTTCTGGAGGCTTAAACTCAAATTTTCTAGCCTTAATCCCAAAAGTGAACAAGCCTCTCACCTTTGGGGATTACAGACCAATCTCTCTATGTAACCTCTATTACAAAGTCATTTCAAAGATTATAGCAAATCAGATAAACCCGATTCTGTCTAGATCACTTTCTGAGGAGTAGTTAGGGTTTTTGCAAGGTAGATAGATCCAAGATGCCATTGGAACGATACATGAGTGCCTCCATAGCATTAAAAAAAAGAAATTAAAAGATTTAGTTCTAAAACTGGACCTTCAGAAGGCCTATGATTGCATAAATTGGGATCTTCTAAAGATGATCCTACTACAAGTTGGTTTGGGTAACAGGATGACCAATTGGATTATGAGCTGTGCTGTTTCCTCATCTTTTGCAGTTTTACTAAATGGACAGACCACATATTTCTTCAAAAGTGGAAGAGGATTACGACAAGGGTGCCCTTTATCCCCTTTGATTTTTACTCTGGTAATGAAAGGACTAAGTCTGTTATTAAAGGAAAGCCAATGGGAAAGGAAGCTGACCGATATCAAAGTTTCCAGGACTATAAACATTCTCCACATTTTGTTTGTTGATGATGTGATAATTATGACCAAAGCCACTCTGAGGGAATGGTGGGAGATTGATAAGATTATTAAATATTTCTGCTTGGCATTGAGGCTTCAGGTAAACGGACCTAAAACTACTTTTCTCCAAGAAGGCTTGTCGGAGCTGGAATTAAGTCCTTACAAATCCTTGTTTCCTTACACTTTTTCTAATCTAGTAACGAGTTTCAAATACCTTGGTTACTATCTAAAGACTGGGCCACAATGAGTTGAATATTGGAGCTAGATGTTAAAAAAATGGAAAAAAAGACCGGTCTTTGGTGTTATAGGTGGCTGCTCATGGGAGGACGTTACACATTATTAAAGTTTGTTTTAGAAAGACAGCCTGTATACCGGATGTCTCTGGCGGCCATTCCCTTATCCGTTTTAAATAATCTGAGAAAATTGGTGTTTAATTTTATTTGGAAAGGAAATAGTGATTCAACCCACTACCACCTCTACAAGTGGGAACAACTTACTTTACCCAAGAAATATGGTGGTTGGGGTCTTTGAAACATATTTGAATTTTATAAAGCCTGGGATGCGAATTCACTCTAGCGAGTATTAATGTGTGATGGAATCTAACATAAAGTTATAAAGGATAAGTATTTTCCCCATACGACTGTTAAAAATTGGTTTAGATCCCCAACCTTCCATCAAAAGGCGGCCTCAAGAATCTGGAGTGGTCTTTTGAAATCAATCCACTTGATCACTCATTGGCTAAGTTGGATTCTAGGCTTGGGTCAAGTCATTTTTCTTGGTAGAGACAAGATCTTTGGGGTGGGATATAAGTCTTTTGTCCCAGACCAATTTTATTTAATCAGAGGTTTAGGATTATAATCATCAATTCTAGTTATCTATTACAACAAGTATCATTCCTTCCCACTATGTGGTTTATTCATACATTTAAACATGAAAATAGTACATGTAGACCCTCAATGGATCCTCTGCCTCTCAGATATCATAACACATTCATAACCACAAATTGGAAAATAAAGAAATGAAGTTACACAGTTTTACATTTTTTTATTAAATCTAGGTAATGATAGAATGCAAATTGCAACACATGATATTCTCATGACATAAAATGCATGAAAATATTGTTCATCATTGATCCAAAATCATGTTTCTTGCTTATTGCCCTATTTTTGGAAGGAGGTTGACTGTAGGTTTAACTAAAGGATAGAATATGTCAAGCATCCACCTTGGAGCTGATCCAAACAACATGAAACCATTTTGACAATTCTAGAAGAAAACCCATGTGGCATATTTCATGTTGTGAGCGTGTTGGTATTTTGATCAACAAGAGTAGTTACAAGATCTTCATAGAGTTATGGGATTTGAACTAACAAAATTGTCATTGGTAAAAAGTCAACTTTAATCCTTTTAATCTATCAAAATCAATGGAGAATGGTTAATAATAACAACTAATTTCCTCCTAAGCTTGAAATGTCATTTCCTTTGAAAAACACAAAACAATATGAGGAAAGGGACAATGAAGAGGTGAAAAGAAGGGATAAAAGTGTTAAAAAGGAGTCTTTTGACGGTGAAAAGATTGTCAAAATGTAGGCCTGACAGGGGAAACCTCTAATAGAAAAGAGTTTGAATTACAAATTGTTCCAAAAGAGATATTTTACAATTCTTTTACCTTTATATATACTACTTCTATATTCTTAAGAACATTCTAAAGAAGGACCTATTATCTAAGCCTTCCTACAATAGTTGTGTTCACACTAATACATAGGACTTATTTACTAATAATGGACTTTATTACATAGCAATGCGTAATATTCCATCTACTTTAGAGTTTACAGAGGTTACGACCCTAACAAAAACAAATTGTGGTTTTTTTAATTAAATTTTTCGGAAATAGGGGAGTACCCATATTGGTATGTTCTTGAGAAGGATAACAAATCTTAAGGTTTTGAAATATTTGTAGGTCATATAATTCTAGTATTGACTTCCTATAGGAGTGGTATTCATACATAGGTTCAATATTGAGACCAAAATATAGCTTAATATCCTCATTGTTATCACTAAAAAATCGTTCACAGTAATACAGGTGATGGCCAAAGAAGTTACCAGTGTAACACACCAAACAATATACCTCCAACATTAACATGATTTATTCAAAAAGTCACAAAACTATACAAATGGTTCCATAAATTTCTTCATAGTCTCCCAAAGGCCTTTCTGCGCAGATTATGTGACTGTTCTCGGAGAAACTTGTGCAAATGCATAAATGGCACATTTGTGATTTTGGTCAGGCCTCACCCACTTCCATCTCAGGTGTACCATGACAAGATACCCAGATTAGGTTGAAATCTAACCTTAGGTCCATTTAAGGATTAGGAGGTACATACATGAGGCCCCCTATCCACACTACACACTTATTTAGTAAAAGATTGTATGATTCCTATAAATGAAATCTTGAGGTATGAAACAAAGTAAGAGTTTATATGTATTGTTATGTTGTTGGAATTAATCCTTGAGAATCCATCTTTCTCATAGAATCTCTCTAACATCCATAGCAAGAGCCATTATTCTCACCTCTTGAGAATCTTGGTAGGTCTTCACCATTATCATTCCATTGTAATAAGAGAAGGAGCTCTATATTGGGGACCTCAAGGGACCTCCCAAGGAGGAAGAGGGGACTCGTAAGTCCTTATATTTCTCCAAGGTGTTATCAATCAAAATCCTATCTGTTGGTAACAATTTATTGTTCCTCTTTTTAGTTTTTATTTGTATCTCATGCATGCTTAATTTTATTATATTTTATTATTTTATTTATTTGTTTACTTTATGGTTGGGTCACTAAAAAACTAATGTTTGATTGTACTACTTTTCTATCTTGAAAAGGTAACTAAGTGATTGGTTTTTCCCACTCATGTATTAAAATCAAAACAACAGTTTGGCAACTCCGCTATGGAGTAAATAGTAATTTCTCCCCATTTAGGCCTTTAGAGCTCTTCTTTTTATTGATTTGTGTATGTAATTTTCAAAACCACCCTACCTCCACTTCCAAACTCAACAATTAGGCCTTTGGTTAGGAGATCTCAATTTGAATTTTCCTTCCCTCCATGGGTTTGTGTGTGCGTGGGTGTCGAAAGAATAGACATGCAGACCTACATAATTTGCATAGTTTCTCCTTTTCTCTATCATGCAATCTATGAAATATTCCCACTCTGTGCATTATGCCTGACTGATAGTTCCATTTCCCATCAAGAAATCCTTCTTTTCACTATTTACAAATATTTCTGAGTTGGTCTCATCAAGTAGTTTTATATTTACATTTTCAACACTTTGTAAAGAAACAAAATTACACTTAGAGTTCTTTCTTGCATAGATAATTAGCTAACATATGCACTAAAAGGAATAAACATAACCACAACTCTTTCCTTTTTTTTCCACATGGATGGCCTATTTGAGCATTTGAATTCTTAGCTAATTTTTTTCTTTCATAACCATTAATTGCTTGGGAATAGAAACCAATTTTGACACCCTTAAGTATGTTATTTCCCTCACACTCTTGAGTGATATTGGGAAATAAAAAAAGGGCGGCTTAAGAAGTTCCATGTCACTCTAGAAAATAATAATTTCTGAGAGGCCAAAGCCCCCCTTGGGTACCTCTTGGCTTGCTTTGAAATAAATGAAACCAATCTTAAAGTTGTAAAGGCTCCATGCATGCCCACATGCTTGCAAAATTAGGATAGTTTCAAATTTTTCATAAAGAAATAAAACAAGCTAGGAAGTTAAGAGAATCAATAAGGACCCAATGTCCACATGATTTGAAATCTAGGAGAAGTTTCAATTTTCTTAGATTAGACAACAAATTAGGGAGTTAAAGGATCAAGTAAGGACCCATATGTCCACAATGCTATTGATCTAGGTACTTTGAATTATGGAAGGATTATCCAAACACATTTAGTAAGTTAAATTAATCAATATTTGTAATGGACCACACGATGTCCACATCTCAAAATCTTGCATTATAACTTATTAAAAAAACATTTGACACCATATCACTTCTTACACACAAGAGCACTTGAACACACATGAAATTTATCATTGTATACTTGAAGTCGAAGTATGATCTCCACCCTGCGCCCACAAGAAATTCAAGAGGATCAAAACGACTCAAGGAACCTTTGGAAATTTTCTCAAAACACACCAATTTTAATCAATAAGACTATTCCATGACCCCAGTATTCTATCCTATTTCATCATAAAATCAATGTCTAAAAACTCATTTAAACCTCCACAAGAGGGGCACAAAATAATTTTGTAGTCTAATTTAGGATCTTAGAGGTAGACTTCCAAACAACCTCTTGTTATCATTTTCACATTGAAACTTAGAAGTTGACAAAATAGGAAACCAAAAATCCTCTAAGTCAAGTGTTCCTATATCATAAGGTAGGGAAATACTCATGAAGGGTCGAAGGCCAAGGTATAGTTGTTCTATGTGCACCTCCTTGAGTCACCCAAATCTTGAGAGGCTAACCAACCTGTGACTAATTTCTTAGGCTGAAAATCTAAATGTTGCACTTGAAAAAGGTAACTTAGTGACCAAAACTAGGTTTTTCTACCCAGGTGGAGATTGTGGGATACAGTTGCACCTTAGTCATATTTTGAACAAATATTGGGAAATATCCTCAGTACTTTCAGGATATGCCCCCTTTACCCCTCATTATAACTAACAATTCACACCTTCACCAGTTCCTCTTCCATTGGATTAATGCAGGGATGATTTTAAGGATGGAAATTTATTTTAAAATGTAGAAGCCTTGGCGAATCTTACTAATCCTTGATATGTCAACTATAAATGTTTGGAGATATTTTTGTAAAAATATTCAAATTTCTAAGTATTTTATATAGTTTTTATAACATTTTGGCGATTTTAATGTAAAATAATTTTATCGTATATAATTTGGGCGAATCATTTTTAAAATAGCGAATCTCGTTTTTGGAAAAACCATGGAAAATTGGCCCATGAGTGAAATTTAGCCCCTAAAATCAGCCCTGGATTCATGCCCCACTATTGAGTTCTTTTGGAAGGCCTAATGTTATTTTGAGAGGAAGTATGCTACGTCTTTACGACACGTGTAATTTTTTTTTATTTCCCCCATGTCGATAACACTTACCTATCCTACATTGATTGGTTGTTTTATGTATGATGTTCATTGTTGATTACATACGAATTTGAGTGATATTATTACGATAGGTCAAATACAAAAGAACATGTTTATTTATTTCTCTCATCACAATTCACACACACTTCTAGATAGTCCAAAATTGTAGGGGAACCAAAGAATCCCTGCCATTCTACACTCCTATTTAACCTCCCTCCAATATTTGGAGGTATCCCTAATTTTTCTGACACATCAACTCAACTATCCCATACACCTGTGAGTGCAATAGTTTTAGGATCAACCTTGCTCGGTTTTATTTTTCTTGGCACCAACGTCTCAAAAACATCACCTAATAGTCCTCCTTCACAAGGAAGAGGATATGAACCTTCCTCTCAAGGAATGAGTTCTCAACCTTCCTCACAAGGAACTAGTTCTCAACCACCACGCATCATGGCTAGACCAACACCCATCTTACCATATTTTTCATCCCTAAACATTCCAGATTTGACCAATCTCACAAATGATCTTATCTTGAATGATTCCACTTGGCCGAACATACCCACCAAATTACCTTCAAACATCCCTAAGATTGAATGGAAATTAGGTGAAGACCTCTCTAATCACATCATGACTTTCCATATATGGTGCTCTTCTAATGGCATCATGGAATATTCCATTCTTCTATGATTTTTCTAGAGAAAACTCATAGTTCCATCTCCCAAATGGTATGTGGATGAGAAATCATGGTCCCATATGGCCTTCAAATCATTGGCCAAAGCCTTCTTGTCATTTTTCCAACTTCCTATTCACCATGATATTGGTTTGGAGATTCTCTTTGAATTTAAACAAACCACAATTGTTCATATTATAGACCATATTCATGAATGTTGTAGAAGGAAAAGCATATGCAAGGTTGATACCACCACATAATAATGACTAGATTGGTTCCTTAAATTGCTAGTCCTAGTCATCACCAAAGATGAGGCCACTACCATGTTGTAAACTAAAGATGTGGCCATCACCAAAGACGAATAGTTTGACCTCATTTACTCTCAATTGAGGTACCTTTACTCTATGTTACTAGGCACTCCTCGCCCTCTACCCTTTGGTCAAGATAAGCCATGAGCATCACATGTTGTGGATGGGTTGATTGGGTCCATGACTCATTTTAACCTTTATTCTTAATCGGTAGCCACATTTATTTTCAACCAATACCCCCCATCCATATGGGGGTCCCATATTATCCTCTCCCTGTCTCTCAACCCACCTTTATGGTCCCTCCTACTCACACGATGGGAGGACACATACCTGCACCACCAACAAACTTGGTGAAAACACCACTTCTAGGTCCATTACGTACCCTCTCATACACATCCAATAGTGGAGGTGGGACATCAACCTCATACAATCAATACAGGCCTCCTCCATAAGGTAACCCATATTACCCTTTCTTAGGTCCTCCTCAACTCATTTCCCCACCACATAGATAGCAACATACTAGAGTTAATTTCATTCAAACCTATCATGTCCAATAAGTTCAAGTATTTGCACAGTTGAATACGGAAAAACCACCTAATCAATCCAAAAATAATATAAATAAGGGGAAGAACAAGAATATCACCAACCAAGGACATGGGGAAACCACCAACAACAAAACCCTCCAGTAGGGGGAAATCAAAATACTAGTAATCAAAACCAGAATGGGGGCAATACCAATAGTCAACAATGACAAGGGAAGAACAATAAACTGTGTACTAACTTCCCTTACACATTATGTGGTGAATATGGTCATTATATTGATCGCTTCCCTTATATTTTTTATTACAAGTAAATGAAGGAAACCATGAACAAACAAATACCCCCTAACCCAAAGTGCCCTTCATAGGTTCCACAAATATACCTGCAACCACAAAATCCAATGGTTCTAAAAAAAATGATTCATCATCAAGACTTCATCAATAATCAACAATAAGCTATCCCTAACTGTAACACCCTATTTCCCCCAAATTTGTAATTAATCCTAATATAGGAATTACAATGCTAAAGCATGATGAAAATGTGAATGTATGATGTGAATGGACCTTACGAAGAAGGTCGATGAATGTAAATAACATTATGAATTTATATTGCAGAATTGCTGAGAGGGGATGTGCTGAAAAGAGACCACGATGGCGGTGGAAGGCACCTGGAAAGGTGGTGTTAAATTCCACCAAGGATTATTACCGTATTTGGACTCCACTGGCCCGGAGAACCAAAAGTGGCTCACTGGCCCTGAATTAAATGTCTTGCAGGCTGGCAGGTTGATGGCTCCTCAGGAATTAATGAGGGATGGGGAGGTGAACCACCTATCCGTAGAGCCATCATGACTGACCAGTGCAAGGGAAATCATGCCACACACAACCTTGCAAGAGGATAAGGCGTGGGGTGGAAGCGATTGGGGGCAGACGCGAGGGGAGAACTCTGGTGATATGTAGAGTGAGTGATAGTAGAGAGGAAGGATTGCAACCTTCGCTCCTAGTCACTGGTGAACAGAGACGCAGTCTCACAGCATCGTGGTCTCAGCTCGGGGGTGGCTAGTGGTAAATCCGCTGGGAATTGCTAAGCCTACGGTTGGATGGAAACGAGCACCCCTCTCAGCAGTTGCTTGACCCCTGGTGTTACTTCTGATAAGTGTTTTGCCTATGGCATCTTGAAATATATATATATGTTTATTCTGATGATTATGCCCATAAGCTGTGAAACTGTGAATGATTTCATTGTAAGAATGTATGTAGGATGTTTTGATCAATACTAATAGATGCATGTTTATAATGAAAAGACTACGTCTAGCTTATGTTTTCATAAATCACTATTTATATGCTTACCGACCTAACTCAAACCACGTGTCTGATTCATGGGAGAAAGGTACCCTTATATACCTTAGGTAGTACCCTGAGTGAATCTCCCCATAGAGATATCCTCCTTGAAAATCCCATCAAGAATTGGGAAAGAGAATGTGAAGGCAAGGCCTTAATAACCTTGCACGAAGAGGAATGACCATCTTGAAAAACCTGAGATGGCAGCATAAGGATGAAGTATCGAATCGATGGACGAAATCCCATTGGGAGATCTGTGGTCACTCATGACCGTCAGATCGGAAGGAGAAGATGGAGTGTTAAGTGCCTTAACCATAAATAGGTGTTGATTGATGGACAAGATTCCATCGGGAAATCAACGGTCACACCCAACTGTTAGATCGATGGGAGAAAGTAGGGTGTTAAAATCTTTCCCATTTGGTTTCTCTATGTCTTCATGGGTAGCGAAGAAATTGGGATTGTAGATCCCCAGGGTCCATGGAAATATCTAGACCGTCGATTTGTCTATGTCCAAGGAGTTGTGGAAGAATGCATGGGTAGGAACCGATCTGAGCCGTCAGATCTCGGCTTAAAAACTCGACAGCTGTTGGATCTGTCAGGGGTTACCCGAGGGTTAAGACCCCAGTGTATAGGGGCAAAAAAACCCAGGAATAGATCTAAGCCATCCGATTAACGAAGGCCACGTGTCGTGAGATCTCCCATTTCGGGAAATCGGAAATCGTGGAATCAGGATTTTCGTTGATAAGAGTTCAGGATTTTCCATGGTGAAAACCTCGGGATAGATCTGAGCCGTCCGATTAACGGAGGCCATGCATCGTGAGATCTCCCATTTTGGGAAATCGGGAATCGCGAGATCGGGAGTCCTGGCGACAAGAGATCGAGACTTTCCATTGTGGAAACCCCGGGATAGATCTGGACCATCCGAATAACGGAGGCCATGTTTCAAAATATTACCCGTATCGAAAATCGAGAATCGGGGATTCAGGAGATCCGTTGACAAGAGATTAGACTCTCGCCTTGATAAATCTCGACCTATAATATGGAGATGTTAGCGTGTGGACGAATCCCGATGAACAGATGAGATTCCTTCAAGGGATCTCAGGGTCTGTAATGACCGTCAGACGTGGAGAAGAGACGTCAACTTTAAGCCAGGGCATGAATGCGTCTTAGGGTAAGTGGCGAGCAAATCTAGACGACCAAGGTCCACCCACCTAGATCTACGGCTGAGGATTCATTTCGGAGCCCCCTTGCCATTCTACCTTTAATGGGGGAGGGGTCCGGAATCGGACGTGCAACTCTTGAATGGTTGAGATTAATTCACCATGATCAATGGTGCTCAGGTGAATTTTGGACCCCCCTTGCCATTCTTCCTTTAATTGGGGGGGGGGGGCAGAATAGTGTGGCGTGTGAAGTGGGGCCCCCTCATGTCCTGTTGACTACCGTGTTGCACCTCCCCCTCTGCCACCTGTATTCCACTTAATTGTGTGATGGAGCCTATTCCTATTGGCCAATTGCTAACCCTATAGGGATTCGTCCCTATTGGCCGGTCACTAGCCCTGTCGAGGTTCGGCGGTTATAGAGACGAACATTTTAACATTACCGTAGCACTGAGACGCGAAATTAAAAAGACACTGCGTTTATTTGAACTGTGATCGTGACCCATGATCACATGGGAATGGAGAGAGAAAGAAAGAGCCAGCTTATGCTGGGCCTCCATGGATATTTAGGGGTTCTAATTCGGTAGAAGACCGGAAAAATCCGATTTAGGTAGTGGGTATGTGACACTAACACACAACAAATAGAACAATATCCTAACCCAATACAAACTCAACCTAGGAACCCCGCATATTGAAGTATCCTCCTCATTGTTGAAGAGAAAATCCTCCTAGAAACATACAGTCATCAATATGACATGCCTCATGATTCCAACTAGACCATGTTGAAAGCACCTAAAATGATAGAAATCCAACCTTTGATGATCCCTCTTTCTAGCATATAATCTACCCCTCAAGTACCTCGTGCACCTCTGCATTAGAATGTACATAACCCATATGCTAGGGAAGCTCATAGATACAACCTATTTGATGACTTGGCCCAATATAGAGAAGCCATGTCTATCTTGGAGGTCATACAAACTTATCCTTTGTAAAGGAAATCGTTACTCTCAACATTGGGGGTATTCAACCCATTAGATACCCACCTCATTACCTTTGATCTGGATAGTGTTGAACCATACCTTCCCTCTTTAGTCGCTTTCTATATCGTAGTAAATATTAGGAACAAAATAGTCCATTGGTGCATCATTGACGAAGGGGCCTCCACATGTATCATGTCCAAAAAACTATGGAAACAGCTTGGCTCACTTTATCTCATCCCCTTCACCATCACTCTCAGAGCATATGACGGTCGTCCATCTCAACCAGAAGGCCTCTACCCAAATATTCATGTCAATCTTGGGGTAAAGAAAATTCTTATTGATATTGAAGTTGTTGATGCCCCATTAGATTAAAATATATTTTTTGGGTGCAGTTACATGTACGCCATGGAAGTTTTGGCCTCGCCCATATTGTGTACCATGCTCTTTCTCCATAATGGAAAGATTATCACTATCGACCAATTAATACATTATGAACCCAATCATTTGGATAACATATATAATGTCCTACCTCTCATAGGAGATATTTTAGATATCTCTATAGTCATATATGTTAGACCTATAATATTCAAGGACCAATCCCTTGTGGGGGCCTAGCAAGGGAATCCACCTGTCCTCCCTCCTATGGATTCTATCGAATTTTTCATCATATCCTTAGATGGTGTTGGATCCAATGATAAAACCTCCTCATAGGAATTCACACCTCAACCTACTCCCAAAATAAATATGTATCACCACCTCCAGAGCATCCCCTTATGAATGGCCAAATACTAGTTTGGAAAATGGTCCCTCAGGGCATAACTCAAATACCTTTGTTCTATCCACCACGTAAAATACCATCCTATTAGGTCACTGTTACCCTCACCTTTCCTAACATATTTTTTTCCATACCTATTCGGTATCTTGACCCACAATCTATGTTATCGATCCCATCCCTCCCTCCTCAATTGGAGGCTTTTCCCATGCAATTAATGGTTCAAACACCAACTCCTCCAACCGGTCACATAGTTGGGGGAAATGATACAAACATAGGGGGAAAGAAGAAAAATAATGGGTCCACCCCTGACATCCTACAAATATCTTCCCCACACAACCCAAATTACGTAATCAAATTCAACTTCCTAAGGCAACACCATTTCTTCCTACACCATTAGTTGTGACCACCACCACTATTGAAAAATATTTCTTTATCATGCAAGAAAGTTTTTCACACCAACTTTTCATGTGCTATATGCTCGTAGTATGGCCATTACACTCATCATTTCCCAACATTACCTCAATTATAAGAAACCTTAGCAGCAGTGCAAAAAACTTCTTTTCTTGAACCCTCTCAGGGACCCCTTGTTGATGCTAGAAATATTGACATATGTTATATCTCCATGTTAGTAAATAAATGGATGAGATTCTCATGTGCGCTATGCAACCAAATGGATCATTTTATGCACCTGTGTCCTCTAATTTTTGAATACATGGTTCATCACATGACTTCCCTTCAAAATATTCAAACATTCGTTAAATCATCACTTTCCCTAAACATAACCATGCCAACATATTTAGATAATCCCATCGTACCTCCTTCGGTGCAATATTTTCCACCCCTAGTCCCTCCATTAGTATGTATACCACAACGATCATAAGAATTCCCTCGGAATTCCCCCTAATTCACTAGTTAGTCCCTTGCATGAAATCCTTCCTCCACCCATTACACATGACCCACACACATGTGTGGATATATGGTGCATTTATCCTAGTGAATCCTCCCCCCCTCTTTCGAACCACCAATTTTGGAAGGAATTTATGTTCACTCTTTCTAAATGCCATCTACTTATGAAATAATAGATGTTAAAAATTCCATAGATGCCAACACTATAAGTCAAACACTTGGTGCCACCATGTCACACCTACCTATTCATACCTATGACGATCCATTATTTTCTTACATATTTCATTCTGATGAAGATATCTTAGAGGCCATGACAACACCCAATTGTCCCTCGGATTCCATTTATCATGGATATTTTTTCTTATCACACAAATTATTTCAACCCAGCATAGACACCCATGTTTGTGTGATTGAAACCAAAGATTTCATTCCCCTAGGACATGTGGATTGGTTCAAAAAAAAAATCCATACTCCTGATTATTTTTAAGAATGAAACATGGCCAACATCTCCCCCACAATCAAAATAAACATCTCTATCAAACATGGTGTTTTCAAATAGATCACTCTCGATGTCACATGCTCCCCCAAAGAAGTCACAGCTTACAAAGATTTCTTTTAGGAGTTTAGGGATATCTTGTCCTAGTTGTATACAAAAATTCTTGAGCTCAATCTAACCATTGTTGAACATCAAATCGATACATGGCCTGATGTTTCCCTTTTTCTTCAAAAGCAATGACCATTACACCCTTCCAAATTCATGGCTATGAAACTTGAAATTGATAAGTTATGTTCTATAGGTTTTATCTACCCCATTGCGTACACTTCTTGGATCTCTAATCCCATTCCAATTAACAAAACAAAAAGGATCCATTTAGGTTTGCACTTATTTCAGAGACCTGAACCAAGCTTGTCCCAAAGACAATTTTCCTACTCCTTTTATCAATCAATTTATCGATGCCTATGATGGACATGAAGCCCTGTCATTCATGGACATATTAGTTGGATACAATCAAATCCAAATCTTCCATGCAGATCAATACAAAACTGCATTCACTACCCCATGGTGTACCTTTTCTTATCTCGTCATGCCCTTTGGGATAAAAAATTCTAGTGCCACCTTCCAGTGAGCCATGGCATATGTTTTCCATGATCTCACGCATATCATCTTGGATTACTTGGATGATCTCATTACTCACTCCAAAAAGCGATATCAACACTTGGAAGACTTGTGGATTATATTTCAAAGATGTCACCAATATAACATATGCCCAAATCTCTCAAATGTGTCCACAAAACCTATCAGAGCTTAAATTCCACAAGTAAAAATGAGGTGGCATTATGGTCCATATGCCTATATATATTCCCCCATCCCAAACTTCTGAACCCCTGTACAAGACCCCATGAACTTTATTTTTCACATTGTTCATGACAACATGATCCTGACACTCCCATCTACATGTTGGTATCATATTTTTTTATCTATCGTTAAAGGTCCCGGGGGCCATCACTAAACCCTTGGGAACAGGTATGTAGGCTCACTATCATTTTGATCAAATAGCTATCATGTGTTCTTTATCATCGGGTATTTTTCACATTGGGTATTTGGTTTTTGTGTGCAAGTACTTGTTAGGAATAATCACAACCCATATAGTCATGGACATCTTATGGCCCATTTAGGTATATGTTTTAAATTGGCATGCAATTAAATCCTTTGTGAATAGTTACATGTCCTCGTCACACCCTTTGATATACACCTTTATGATCACCATACTCGACTTTGTAGTACTTTCACCTCTATTTCATTTTGGTACTGTCAAGTGGTAGCATTATCACCTACATGATTTGTCCCAAAAATATTTTCCCTTGGAAAATCAACACTCATGTTGTCCTTACCCCCTAGGATCGAGAGTCTTGATAGTTTTTCACTTCAGAGAATGAACCTCATACTTATTCTTATAATATTGCTAACCTTCCCATTTCAGACTCCCAAATAATGTTGTTTTGGTTACATTAAATGCACCTCCACATTTTCATTATCCCTCCACCTCATCCAACATTAGTTGACCATATGCAAATTCACCTTTCACCCATTTACCTAATAAGAAACCTACTAATGGGGTCCCCACCCTCCATCAATAAACTTCCCAATACTTTCACCCCAACAAGGCCAATCCATTGTTCACTGGGGCACCCATTTTAATATGTGTATTATCAATCCAAATCATTCTTTATTCATTTGGTAATTGTATACAATACCCTTTGATTTCCAGCAAGTATGTGGGTTTTTTCCATCACATTCGATGGTGTTTTTAACTGGGAAAATCAACCCATGTTTCCCTTGGCTAGGGGAATATAATATTCACAACCATATCTACAAAATATCCTTTTAGTGGCCAAACCCTAAGTATCCCAGATACCCTTGCCCCATATATCTATGTTTTGACCTATCGCTTGTTAGTGCCACCATTTTTTTCAGTTAGAGTTAGTCCTAGATGAGTCATGGTCCATGTTTCAAAGTGTGTGAGTTCAGGTACTGGACAATGAATGGGTTGAAGTCAGCAATTGACAAGTCTATTCCATAGAGTCGGGAAAGTGCATCAAAATCAAACACGTGTAAATTGTAAAGGTCTTTTCCCAAAAGGTTAGGTCTTATCAGAAAGGGGGATTTTACGTGCCAAAGGTTGAGGCAAGTTGTTAGAATAAGGGTCACATCAACATATATAATGACCATCATCACCTCGTTATGAAGTCAGAAAGGATAAGAAATCATGGCGCTTATATCTTGTATACTCTACAGATCTTATCATGTGTACATTACACACTCTGAAGTGTACTCGTCGCATGAGTGTGCTGTGCAAATCTTCAGCCCGCTTCAAAAATTCTTATCACCATGGATTAAGTGTTCTCTATCATGATTCCATCCCTCAGCCATTTATTTATAAATGCAATTCATTCTTCATGTTTTTCATTTACCATCTGAGTTTATGCATTGTCTGTAATTTTTCTTGCAATCCATGAGTTTTCTCGTTGAGGGAAAGTCGATTGCCATCAACTATGTCACCAACCAGGTGAGTATAGATTGGCGCATTTTTTTCATCTTAAATCATGGTTTGGATATTGTTGGAGTTGGTCACAATCTAGTTTGTCATTCTACAAGTCCTCTCATGGTCATCCCCTCATCCTCATAGTTTTTGTCACACCCAAATTCTCTTTCGTGCTCCCCTACTGTGAAGATCCTGTCGTTTTCATTGTCACAATGTCAAATTGTTCCTACACTGAGAGTCTTCATGGTTCCTGGGGGCCATGCAATGAATTCATAAAGTCATTCTCTCTTATTGTGCAAAGTTCTGCTACCACCCCTTTGACAGGTCTGGGATAAGAATATCATTATCCATTTGTCGCGTGAAGGGGGTGTCATCTTCACTACTGCACACACAGAGAAAACATGCATTGCACCATGAAGACATCCCAAAACATAAGGAAGAGGGCATGAAGTGGAAGAACTATGAGGCCTGAGCCTCAAGACTCGATATTGATAAATGAAGATCCAAATATCAGAGCATCTTTTGAACAGGTCGGATTCACGCACTATTGCAAGAAAATCCAAGGATACAATGTCAAATTGGCAGAACAATTCATGCTCAAATTTAATGATTTCTACGTGGTTATTGAAGGAATCACATTCCAGGTGACAGAGGAAACTTTGTCAGTCATGACAGAGATCAAACCAAACTGCCTGAATGGGAAAATTAGAACGGGTGTTCCAAGTCGGTATCTATGGTAGCCTTTTAAGAAACTCTTGAAGATGATTAGAAAGTATTTCACCTATGAAATAAAGTATGACAGAATACACCTGCATCACATCAGATTATTGATGCATTTCACAAGAAATAGGTCGTTTAACTTACCTTTCTTCTTGCGCCTGTTAGTAACATTTCTTGTCCAGGGCGCAAGGGGCCTTCTGGTTAGCGAGTCGCATGAGGAGCACCCGAGCACAATGCAGAAAGCCTCATTTCAGCCCCCCCCCCCC
>ML783416.1:1062510-1073530 GCA_009831015.1 Picea engelmannii | reverse complement strand
CAACGGCTAAGATCCATCTACAAAGCTGATCAACAGACATCGAGATTTCAGGGCTGCCAAGTCACCCGGGATTTAGTGCAAGATCTTGTCGCGTTGGCTTTTGGTAATCACAAGTTCAAGTGGTAAAGGTTTCATGTCACTTTGTATCGCGAAGCCCCGAACCCCAAAGCACCGAAAGCACCCAGGAGCTGGGACCCACAGCAACGTTGGGTGAATTTGGGACCGTCTGTTTTCAAGGACGCATGGCGCCCAATTGAGCTCTCCTGGCAGTTCACTCATTGTGATTTTGAAGAGGAAAGATCCTATTCCTTTCTCATATGCGGTCCCCCAAGCGCCGACAAGGCTTGAAGTTAAACTCAGGATCACAGCCCGTGGTCACCAAAGAGGAATGGAGCTGTGCGTAAAGGGGCCAAAGGTGTCGGGTTTCATCGCCAAAAGGATCATCGTGGTCTCCAGGCACCGACTGGTGAGACCTCGATCCTAGTTTTCACTCGGAATAAATGAATATGTGATCAAGTGGTTGAGACCTCCTATCGTTCATTAAGTTTGGGGTATGGAGGGCCTGACGAGTAGTCCGCTCGAGAGTGTCCTGTGTACCCAATTTTTTAGAGTGAGGCCATGCTGAACCCTTGGCCAAATGGAGAAGGTCTGCGCATGCTAGCCTGGCTCTTAATGACCCAGCTACTCCTCTTACAGGGGCCATACGCAGATGAGGTGGGGTCCAACAGTGATTACTCGTCCCATTTTTGGCTGAAGAGACACCAAGCCTGGAAGGACTGAACAGGTCGCCGCTATGCGAATTTTCTGAGTATATAGACTCAATAATTGTATTTTTGTAGGCATCGATGGTTGAGCAAGACTCCCAGTTGTAAAAACTTTAATGAAGAATTGTGTTCTGGTTATTTCTAGACTCTTGAGACTTCTTGCTTGATGAATGTTAGTTTCTTTCACGTCTTTGTATATACTGTATTAGAACAGCTCAGAATTGGAGGATCCAGTCGAGTTGTGACTGTTATAGGATGATGTATGTTAGATCACTGTAACAATTGTGTTATTCTAAACAGTCCCTGTGAACTTCTTAGCATTGAACGACTTGGAATTGGAAGATCCAGTCAAGTCTCCCTTTCAGTTTCTTGAAGCCCTGAACCAAGTGGATCTTGTGTTCAGAGTTTTTCCTCTACGAGCTACCGAAAGGCCTGTTTCCTGAGATAGTTTGTTCATTCTTCTCCCAAGTCTTCCGCCTGCCCATCTTTAAATCAACTCCCTGACTGAAGTTGGGTCAAGACCTCCTTTGTTCCTTGATTATCAGATACAGTTCCTATTTTGAAGCGATACCTGTTCGAGTCTCTACCCATTTGATCACCCATCTATCAAACCGTGACATAAAAACTGATGGGCGTTGGGCTCTGCTCCTGCAAGCAATCCAAGAGCAACTTACAGTGCTAACAACGCCAAAGTATAGGAGGAATGGCAAACAGTTTCAAAGCCAAAGAAGACCACCTAAAGAGGAACTATCACATATCTCACTAATAAAATTGTTGATAGTTGAGGAATTAATGAAACTAGGCAAGGATTGGGATTCATTTCTTCTTTCAGCCAACATCCCCAGAGACCCCAAAGAAGATCCCCCTCTACCCACATGAGAATCAACATCTCACAACGCAGAGGTGGGAATAGAAGGGGAGCCCCAAAGAAAGGAAAGTTAGTGGAAGTCTCGTCCCCCCAACAGCCAATACCCTGAAAAAGAGGCAGGCCAAGGAAGAACAGGGAGCCTGGGGAGGCCCAAACTCCAAATGAACCACGTGACAAATTATTTACTGAGAAGTTACTCATGCACATTGTTCATCTGGAACTTGTCGAGGGTTCAAGCTTATAAATCTGTGATAGATGGAGAAGGTCCGGCATTGAAAGGATGGATGTTCGGGAGTTGTCGCAACAAATAAAGCAAGCATAGCTCACTATTGTTGAGTTGTACCAAGAGAACATGGAGTTGAGAAAGAAGTTAGCTGAAAGGATTGTCGAGACATCAACATCGTAGAGCCGAGAAGGGAATGCAAATTGGCTCAAGAGCCAGCTCAGAGAAGAGTAAGACACGATCATCCATGAGATTGCTTACCTCTTTTCCTTCTCTTGGCGAAGCAGACTGATCAAATGCCTGATGCATTCCATATTACCTTACTTATGGCCATGTCTTTGATGAAGAGCCTTGGTCTCCTTTGAACTCTTTTCTTGCTTCCTAAAATATTTTTCTTTCTTTCTTTGCATCAAAGGTTTGGGTCTTCTCTGCAGCTTTCCTGATTCCTGAGTCGTTTGTAGTCTTTCCTTGGATCAATCTGTCTTCTCCTGTAACAACGCATCCTCTAGTGATAACAATGAATCTAGGGTCTTCTTCATGAGGTTCAACATATATCAGTTTCACTTGTGGGCTTTGATGAGGTCCTCTTCTATCTTGAAGCTTAGCTAGCAATGCTGGACATTCTTCAATAACATGCTCGAAGGAATTACAATAGCTGCAAGTAGTGTAAGGGTTCTGAAAGTCCCTTGCCAAGTGTCTTGTTTGTGCATAGTTATAACAGATGATCTATACTTGGCCTCAACCCATATCTCCTCCTCTTCCTCATCCTCTGAATCCACCGCGAGGATTGAAGTTTCCTCTCCTAGGGGAGTTGTACTGCGTAGAGTTTCCTTCTTGTTGTACTTCGCCTTGAATTTTGTATATATCTATTGACCTTTCATGCATGAGATCATAAGACCTACAATCCCTATCATCATGTCCCATGGACTTACAAAACGTGCAATATAATTTTGTAGGAGTCTGAACGTACTTTTGCATGTAATATAACTCACCCATGCGATGTCTATTTCAGCATAGTTTGCACCAGGGTAAAGTGACTTGCTTCAAAAGGATCGAAGATCCAGAGGCCAAGTATTCATGGAATAGGGGACAATGTTCCTTGTCATGTCCCTTTGATTTGCATCTGACACACGAGATTCCTTCTCTTTTATTTTTTCCCTTGTCTTTCTTCATATCTTTGACCTGCAGGGACAAGCTAGTTAGCTGACTCAAGATCTGGCTCATACCTGAACTGGATTCTCCCATAGGGGATGATTCTAACTTCATGGATATCTCCAGTGCTTCATCCCGTGAAGAAATATTCTATTTCATCATAAGAACTCTGATGTGTTGCAATCTTCTGCTCATCTGGGATTTGAAAAGTCAATTGGCCTGTTAAGGTCTTAAATCTCTGGTCGAATTCCCAGACAGGATCGGCTACCTTCTGTTTGATCTCTTTCATCTCTGTAATACATTATGACTTCGACTTGGGTTTCTTGAATTCTACAATCAACGCATTATTGATCTCATTCAATGACCTAGGTTGTGCAAGTCCTTGGACAAGCTTCATGTACCATCTTAGTGTGCGATCTCAAAGGGTAGTACTAAACTGGGTTCTCTTAACTACTTCATCGATGACATTTTTAACATTCCATACGGCTTCACATAGGAACCAGTGTTAGTAAGGGTATTCAGACCCATCTCCCCTAAAGATAGGGAGCCTCATCTCACCTTCCATAGATCTTCCTAGGTTTCCTGTCTAAGTATGTGGTGGACTACTAGTGACAGTGATATGAATACTTTGGTGACTTGGATTACTCTGATTGCTTAATGCTACTGAGACAACAGAGGGATTAATAGTACTTACTTCAGCAGTCTGCGTAGTTCCTGAAGTTTCTGGCTCGTTTTGGTGAGGTTCCCTATCTTTCTCTTCCTCTGCCCGAGCAGGTTTTGAATGCTCTTTGTCTGTGAGGTCCGCCTCTTCTCCATTATAGAAACCCTCATCCCCATAGTTCTACTTGAATAAGTTCACAAGATGAACTTATCTGAAGACTCTCCCACTACGCGTATGTCCAGCCTCTGTGTCGTTGTCACTGTCTGAATTATTGAACATTAGATTTTTCAAATCCGACCAATCTACTGTATCTTCAAGATGTTCTTCTCATGCAATAGAATATTGATCCTCAACTTCAGAAAATGTAAAAATTTTCCTCTAGGTCGTTTGAAGAAGTATCTCTCGGTTTGGCTATATGACTCTACTATGTTAACAAAAAAATCGGTGATGTAGCCTCCAATGGTGCTATCAAACCAATGATCTATTACTCGTGACATGGCATTATCAACTCTCTTGACCTTCTTGATCAACGTCGATGTCCAAACTATAGGAGGTGTATATCTGATCTCAAAATGGGTATCAGCTAACCTAGCTAACCACTCATATAGCTCCTGATGGATTCCTCCAAAGAAAATCTCATGTATATCAACAAAATATATCTCTCCAACCAATCATCTGTACTAAGATTAGGGTTCTTATTCTGGGCTTCAACAAAGTCCTTTTATTGATCCTCTATCCACTTCTGAATCATTGTCATTGATGGAAACCACCTTGACATTCCCTCACGAAGATTCATGTCCCAACAATGGAACCATTTGTTGGCACAAGGGCATACCCAGGGTTCAACTCCAAGAGCACACCAACAAGCCATAACTACCGACCCTTTCAGCTATACTTGTGAATCAGATGCAGTCTCACCCGAAGTAGGTATGGGGGGGGTTGCAGGATAGAGATGTCTACAACTAAGGGAATTATCAAGTCAATTTAATACTAGAATAGTACAACATGCATATATCACTTATCAGCTTAGATCTGTTCCACACATCTATCATATCTACCACAACAATGAAATAACAGTATATCAAGGCAAAATAATGCAACATCAATCCCACATAACACAAAATATACATGGTTCATCCTCTCTCTAGGGCTACGTCCACAGAATTTTGCTTTATGATATATTAAGATGGAAGCATACAGTTTTGATCTGTGCTCTTTACCAGAATATCTTCTCTCCTCTTCTCTCGATCTCTCCCCTCCCTTCACACCCAACTACAGGGTTGATCTTCGTACCCAACTGAAGATCTTACAATATCAGAAGGCTCTCGTACTCAACTATTCTCTCTCTCACAACAATAATCACTCATGTCAAAACAATACAACTAGATCCAATGAACTTGAACCAATCCTCTTCCCTCATATAGGTTCTTATTTATACATTATAATCACTAAACGACATCCTTAGGTCGAAACCTAGGTGTCAAAACCCTATATACCAAAATCCTAGGTCAACTTGACCCACGTTTTTAGGGCTTCGCCAACCTGTCTTTCCTTCCTTCTCTCGTAGTGATCCAAAGAATCTAATGGTGGATTTTTCCTCTTGTTGAGTTGTCCATGATCCTTCTTCTTTATTGATCTGTCATCCTCAATCTCCTCATCCAACGAATTGATTTCTTGGAATTCGCTCTATCTTCTCTGCTCTTTTGCTCACTTCGACCCTGTAATAGTTACTGTGTCTTCCACGAAGTTCACATTTTGGATTTTCTTCCTCGTTCTTCACTTATTTTCATACCCAAGGCCCAACAAGCCCCCAACACTCACCTGTGACTCATCCTGAGGCACTTCAGATCCGACTCTTCTATTTTACTTCGACTTCAGCCTGCACAGTGCAACCTTTGCTTTCTTCTCTATGCCTCCTCTCCTTCCCTATGAAGATTGTCTTTTTTGTGTCTGGTACCAAGTTTCAACTACACCTGGTACCTAGACCCTTTTCCTTATTCTTTTACTTGGAGCTTTGAGGTAGTTGGTTGTCATAGTACAACTTCAACCAACTCTCGTTTGCTAATCCTTCCTTCCATTCTCCCTTCAAAGTCTTCAACTACACAACTCCTCCTTCTGTAACATAAGTGACCTCATATGGCCCGAACCAATGTGTTCTGAACTTCTCAGGATGATTGATGAACTAGATCACTTTGTCTGAATGCCTTCTTCTTGATGTGTCTGTCATGGTAGGCCTTCTCTCTTTCCTTCTGTACTTGCTGATGAAATCCTGCAACGAATATGTCTTCCTCTAATTCAACCAACTATGCAAGATTCTCTTGAACACCACCAGTGTCATACATATCTGTAAAGGTAACAATTCGTAGGCTTGTTACCAAATATTCCATTGGCACAACGACTTCGAGACCATATACAAACTTAAAATGGGTATGCATTGTTAACTTCTTGCAAGTGGTTCTATAGGCCCAAAGTACTGCTAGTACTCTTAAATCCCAGTCATCCCTGTTCACACTACAAATATTCATCAGCATTGTCTCCAAGATCTTGTTGAAGGCTTCCACTATCCCATTTTCTTGTGGATGGTAGGTTGTGCTCTTCTGATGGCGGACTGCAAATTCCTCAGTCAGGGCTTCAACGGTTTTATTTATGAAATGTGTGCCTTGATCACTCATAAGGATCTTTGGGCATCCAAACCTGGTTATGATGTCATCAAATATGAAGCGTGCAACCATAGTTTCACTACAGTTCTTGATTTCTCTTGCTTCAGCCCATTTGGTCAAGTATTTTTTTGTTGTAATTATGTATCTTGCCCCTGTGTGCTTTCTTGGTGGGTTTATAGGTCCCACGAAGCCAATGGACATTTCTCAAATGCTTGTAGGATTAGCTATGGTGCTAGTGGCATTTCATCTCTTCTGGATGGTTTCCTAATTCTTTGGCATACTTTGTAGGCTCTGTAATAGTCTTTAGCATATCTGTGTAAGGTAGGCCACCAAAGGCCAACTCTAATAACCTTCTACACAGTTGCTTTCCCTCCACCAGGTAGTCAATATCTCCTTCACTAGGTTGTGCTAAAAATTCTCCTAATGCAATGGAATATGCATTGACATGTACGTGAAATTCCTTACTCCAATCTGGAAAGACTAGAATGGGTGCAGTAACCATTTTCTATTTCAGTGTGTCGAAGCTCTATTGGCACTCTTTTTCCCAAATGAATTGACAATGTTTCTTCAAAATCTTCTCCATGGGTGTCATAATTTGGGCATATCCTTTAATGAACTTCATGTAATATCCTGTGTGTCCCAGCGCAGTGTGCAACTGTTTGATTGAAGTAGGAGGGGGTAGATCAACTATAATGGAAATTTTAGATGGATCTACCAACAATCCCTGCTTGCATACAATATGACCTAAGAGCAATCCAAATGGTGAGAAGAAGATGCACTTCTTCATATTCAAGGTAATTTGACACTGCTTGCATTTATCCAACATTAGCCTTAGACATTCAATATGGTTTTTTAATAAGCTAAAAACAGTCCAATCATCAAAATATGCTTCTAGAAATTTATGCAAGAACTCCTTGAATGCTTCGACCACCACCCTGGAAAAGATGGTTGGAGCATTCTTCAATCCAAATGGCATGACTGTGTACTGATAGGATCCCCATTCTGTTGTAGATGTGGTCTTGTGGCGATCTTCCTTGGAAATCCGGATCTGATGGTATCCTGAAAATCCATCTGTAAAAGAGTATACTTTCTGGCCTCCCACATTATCTAACACTTCATCAGTGAATGGTGTAGGGAAGGGGTCATGTAAAGAGGCATCGTTAAGATTTATGAGATCTACGCAGATCCTAATCTCTCCTTTCTTCTTATCTTGTACCACCATAGGGATAATCCACTCTGATTCCTCCACATGTTCTATAATCCCTACTTCTAGCATTCTGTCGAGCTCAATCTTCACTTTCTCCTTATATTTAGGGTTCAGTCTGTAGGGTCTCTATTTGACTAGTCTTGCATCTGGTTTCTATGGGATCCTCATATCTCCCATAGACCCTTTAATTCCCTTCATATTAGTGAACTTGGTTGGAAACAAGTCCTGATATTCATGCAGCAATTCTGTAATCTTGTCAATAGTGGCAGCATCCCAATAATCTCCAACATTGGCAAGCTTCAGTGTTAGTTCTGTTCCAATATTGACCTTATTAATATTGATTGGTTGTCCAATGAATGGTAACTCAACTCCTGGTCCTTCCACATCTCTTTGGCCTTTTATTTCTGCGATGTTCACCTTTCTTGGATCATCGTCTTCATCAGTATTGATGTTGTAACAACCTTGTAGTTTCTGGAGAGGCGCAGTCCATTCGTCCTCTTCTTGCTCCAAAGGGAGGTTATATGCCTCCTCAAATACTTTCTATCTTACAATCTACAATGCTTGATCTATTGAAGGATATTGACTTTCAAATAAGAAGGTGGTTACAAAATTCTGAGTCATACCTTCCCAATTTGTAGTGATGAGGCGCAGCTCTGCTTGAAGGTACCAGTTGATAGGTGTCATGTCCAGTGTGTTAATGAATTTATGCACCCACTTCTCTTGAGGGATGTTTCTCTAGGATGTTGTTTCAGGATAAATCCGTGAGTGCGGACACAAACCGATCTCCCTAGATCCACCTGGATCTAGAACAAAACAGGACAGAATAATACACTTTCCCTAGATTTTAACTGTTGAATGAACTAGGAGGCAAGAATCATGAACATACCTTATGATCGCTTCCTTGGGTCTTTGTTGTTCCAAGCTTCACTCCAATGATCTTGTATCATTCAGAACACAACAAAACAAACCAATCAAAGTGAAAACAATTCAATATATTCAACAATTAATCTATACATATGATCAAGGAGTTATGTAATAAAGTGACATCAGCTTTATGGGAAAGGGACATATTACTGTATTAAATTGATAGAAAGAAAAACATACAACCTGATCCTTTATGTTGCAAGCCTCCTTTCGATGGCTCCTAGCCCTGACACACACACTTTCTCATGCATGAAGAAAATCAACCACTTTTGATAGCCTTGCTGGTGTCTCTAGCTGCTGTAGCATTAGTCCTTCATACAATCTTCCACTAATTCTCCAATCAATCTCTTGCTAGTTTTTTTCTAACCTTTTCCATAAGAATTCCCCTCAATATATAGGAGAGATTAGATCAGTTACTTGGATAGGAATGATCCCAAGATATCAGGAAAACCAGTACTTAGATAACCATTCGAATGCCAACTCATCCTTCTAGAATATTCCCTTCTAGAAAGTTCGAGAATTTATCTTTTTCCTTCCTTTAGAAGATGTTCGAACCCTGATAGTTAGGTACAGTGCGAACCCCTCGCACCCCAGGTTGATGCATCCTGTGAGAATCATGCATTCTCGTAGGCAAATATATAGGTAGCCTGCGAACCTCCCTTAAAAATATGATTTCTGGAAGCAGACAAAGGTAACTTTTCTCAGGAAAGTGTTCTAGTGAAGAGCCTGATTTTTCCATCATCATTACATCATCATGATGACCAAAATTGTGGATAATAGAATGCCCCTTAAAGTCTGAGATTGGAACCAGTGATAGTCAATAGACTTTGTAAGCTGCATGTGTGTGTCAAGAACCAAGAACACATCTAATCGGAAACCTGCAAACATCCAAGCATCGAAAGAATATCATGTATACCAATTTCTGAGGTAGGCATTCCCATACTCAGATCATAAACTGATGACATCATAAACAAAGGTCATGGCCACCAATCATACACTGTGGATCCATGTAGTCACAATATAGCATAGCCACCTGAATACACTGTGGATCTATGTGTCGCAAATTATATATAATCCATCGCAACCTGGATCATAAAGACAATATCCAGGGTCTTCAATCTCGTCGCCCAAAGTATGAATCTAACCATGTGATTACATGTGTTGAAGTCGAACATGGTAGAAACCACTTGATTACCGGTCATTGATGTAACTGTTAACAAATGTGAGGGAAATCACCATTGATGTTAATGACTCCCAAGGTACTAAAGTACAATCCATTGACTGTGAATAAATGAGTTGATGTTGAACATCTGACGAAATCTTTCGATCAGGGGTCAATGATGGAAACCCACTATCGAAAGCAAGGAAACTTGCCATTGAGGCATGCAAGCTCCAAGGTAATGAATAATTTCTAAGTCTTGATTTTGGATAATGAGCTGAAGTCGACGGAACAAAAATCATCACAGGAGAGCCTTGATGTATCCCCCATCAATGGCACGAAATGAGTAACAGAGTTTGGAGGTGAAACAGAGCATTTTTCAAATTGGATTGGACACAGGGAAGGCCGACATGGAGAGAATGGATAACTGCAGATGGCCGACTCAATAGAGGTTTCAGACGGACTTCTCTTGAACATATGAACGGCACGACCAATGATTTGGCAACATTGACTCAAAGACGACACATGGAAAGACCTTGTTATCAAATCAAATGAGAGACAAATGGATTTCCCAAACCTGCTTCGGATGATGAATAGGGGGTGTCATGTTCAAGAGAAACACTTACTGCCAATCAGTACAACGATGAAACATATCCCTTTCCCAAATTTTCCCCCACCATTTCTGGCAAGTACCTCTTTATTTTTACGCAATCTTGAAGAGGATCACATATGCTTGTTGATATAAGCTCATCCTTCGGATGAGTCCCTCAGAGTATTTTTTACGAACCCTAGGAAGGAGTGGTTCGGTCCCATCACGGGTCTATCAATGTTTGTTTAACGAGTCCAGAGATAGTAAACTCGAAGGTTTTTCAAGATTATAGAGTTTGGAAAAACACTTAAAAGAGAACTCTCTCAGTTCCTTTTTCGTACAGTAGTCCAACGAGACCGAAAAAGGGTTAAACTATCGCTTGAAGGACGCGTACTTCAAATGATTTATCGAGCGTGAAAATAGCAAGGTCGCTCGACGATCTTTTCATGTTTAGAGAGTCTGAAAAGAGCTTAAAGAGAACTCCAGGGGGTTCCTTTTTCATATAACCACAGTGAGCCCAAAAAAGTGATAAAACAATGCTCGATCACGTTCTTATGTTTTTCACAAGTGCAAGAACGGACAAAAGGCGCTCGAGGTTTTATGTCAAAACCATAAAAAATAATCAAAATCACACCACACCAGAGAAAAAATTGTCCATAATCATCCATGCTTCACACCTGCAAGTCATTTCACTCATTTTCACATTAGTGATTAGGTTTAAATAATAAATAAACATAAAAAACCCACATTTGATATAGTAAAAAGTAATTAAAATGAGTAAATAACTAAATTTACCATATCATTTCACATTTT
>ML783416.1:1028249-1062460 GCA_009831015.1 Picea engelmannii | reverse complement strand
TTAGTGATTAGGTTTAAATAATAAATAAACATAAAAAACCCACATTTGATATAGTAAAAAGTAATTAAAATGAGTAAATAACTAAATTTACCATATCATTTCACATTTTTACCATTGAGTTCCAAAAACCCTCATTTTACCCTCTGCATTCGATGTCGATTTCCAGGAGCTACGAGTGATCATTTGACGAGCCATCAGCAACATCTTGGTAAGTTATTCATTCTTGATCTTTTCATGGTTTAAAAATTTGATTTCATTGGTTAAAAGTTCTGTTTCAAGATAGTTTTTTGAACCATATTTGCATGGAGGCATTCTCGCAGGTGGCCCATACGAGACCTGTGAGAATGACTCGTTCTCACAAGTGGGCCTTAAGCTACCTGTGAGAAGTTCGCACTGTGCATCATATGGCACCTGTGAACAACACAGAACTCAATTTTTTTTTGAAGCATTTAGCCAATAGAAAAAATTCATTTCAAGAATAAGATCATTAATCATCTTTATATGTTTCTTATGCAGGTAAATAGCCACAAACATGGTGCTTGAGTGACGAGAATGAGAAAATGAGGAGGATAACACAAATGCCAAGAATCACCCTCCCACCATAGCTGCATTAAGAGATTGTGGTCTCTTAAAATACTTCCGTATCCTGGGCATGAGAGCCTAAGTCTGATTATTGGAGTATCTAGTCCGAATGTGGGATCCAGACCAGCAAGTTTTCATTGTAGGAGCTCATACATTAACTATTGACATCAAGGACATATATTTCTTGACCAGATTATCTAGGCGTGGGTCCTATGTCAGTTTGACCGACAACAGAGCAGGCGGGTTAAAAATGAGTGAATATTGCAACCAATATTGCGTACCTGAGGCCGAAAGAAAGAAAGGGGAAGTGGCAATCTGGGGAGTAACTGACTTGACTCTCTGCACTATTCTCTTCACGATTTCTCGGGTGGTTGGAAGTGCCATTCCCCATATGGCATTGCAGAGCTATTTCCAGTACGCCATCGAGTGTACTGAGCCCCGAGTATTTAACTGGGCTGATGCAGTGTTGCGCAGTATCAAAAGACAACTGACCAAGTGCAGGCGGGGTGACCTAAAACAATTTGGATATGGATCTTTGTTAGTGTCTTTCTTCCTTGAGAGAGTCCCCGTGCTTAGACTACAGGCTGAGTGGAACTTTCTGGGTCCTAGGGATCCAAGGATGTTACGATGGTGTCGGCTCATGGCCCGACACGTGGCAGGACCAATCGTCAAATATGACGATATTTTCTTTGACTGGTTGCAAAACCAGATGCTGATGGTCAATGACTATGCATATGCCGGGTTGGATTTTCGAGGAGATCCGGATCTAGCACTACCTGAGGACGCTCAGTGGGGAGACCTCGGTAATAAATACACAAATTTTTTTGTTTTTAAATGTTTTTGAATTTTTATCATATTTAAATGCTTTTGTTTTATAGATTTACCCAAAGACTGACACAAAATATTTGTTGATAACATAGACGTTGGACCGTATAGACCTGCTGCTAGTTCTCCTATCCAGCGATGAGGAGAAGCATCAACAGTATTACCTCAGTATGCCGAAGATTACCAGGTGGTGGAACAGAACCTAGAAGGCATGACAACAGACATTCCAGATATGATTTTCGAAGAGGTTCCACGACGCGATCAACGTCATACTGTAGGGGTTTCAGTAGCTATGGGTCAACTGCTCCGCAGGGTAGCTAGGGCAGTAGTGTGTTACCATGAACGTCATCCGTGACGTCACTATGTAGAATCTATAAGCTTCAATTTTTGATATTTTGGTCTTCGGACAAACATTTTGTAAAAACAAACTCTTTTGATTGTTATATATATACAACCGGCTTCTACCAGTTTACTTTACATTTTGTGAATTGTAATGTGTTTGATTTATAAATGATTTAAATGTCTGTCCAATACATAATTATCTAAAGCATCTGTTAATGTATTAAGACATCAAGGAATATGCTGATATTCAATGTGATCAAAATACCGTTCCAAGAGGCGAATCCGCAAATATACCCTTAACAAAGTAGGACTTCGAATAGAGTAGACATTACTTAGCTGTAGTACTACCAGCTGCAATTCAAGTCGCACAATCAAATGACGAATTCCGAGAGAGATATCATCAACCAATAATTCAATAACGACGCTATACTCTGCGATGTTGTTGGTTGCTCGGCCAAGACATACACCTCGTAAAGATATGAGCTTGTTTGTTGGGGCATAGACTTCCCATGCAACGGAAGCTAGGTTCCGTGTACTACGGCTAGCACCATTAGTGAAGCCAATATAAGGTAGCGAATACTCTGACATCTGGCAATCAAACACAACGTCATGTAAGGGCAAAGACCAGATAACGTCAAAAGAAAACTAAAGTAACACACACAGTATGATACATAAAATACAAGTACTTGTGCACAAATGACTTATGCATAGTACTTCTTCAAGTATAACCCATTCCTTGGTTCACTCAAAGGTATACCATCATAATCAACCATCTCATACGCTCCTTTTTCTAAAACTTTGCAAACAATGTAAGGACCACGCCACATTGGTTCGAATTTCCCAGCTCCTAAGACATCTTTATCTTGTTCATACAGAAGAAAAAGATCTCCTTCAGAGAAAATGCGAGGCTTGACATGCTTGTCATACTGTGCCTTAACACATTTCTTCTGGGCTTCTATTACTAGAGTAGCGTCACGACGAGTCTCGTCTAATCGCATCAAATACAACAAACGTTCCTCTTCAGTAGAAGTATTGGGTAAGAGTTCGACAGCTAGTTTCAGAGAAGGTATCTCACATTCTATTGGCATAATGGATTCCATGCCATAGACTAATCGAAAGGGCGTAAACCCCTTAGAGGATTTAACAGATGTACGATATGCCCATAATGCCGAAAACAACATCGTGTGCCAGCTGGTTTTATGAATTCCTATCATCCGTCAAATCATAGTTATAAGAAATTTATTAATCACTTCGACCTGACCATTAGCTTGCGGATAATAGGGTGTTGAGCTATCATGACGAAGACCCAACTTTTTCGTAAGTTCAAACATCATAAAATTCCTAAAATGACTACCGTGATTGGTAACGATAGCCCGAGGAACACCAAAACGAGCTATGACATGGTTGAAAAGAAATAACGCTACAGTCTTTCCATCATTATTGAATGTTGGCATCGCCTTGGCCCACTTTGTAAAGTAATCAACAACTACAATAATGTAACCATGCCCCCCGACCGAGTGAGGGTGACATGTCATGAAATCAATGCCCCATTTTGCAAATGGACCAACTGAGACCACAGGATGAAGGGGAGCAGGATGCGATCGAATTTTTTGATTGTAGGTCTGGCAGGCATGACACTTCTGAACAACAGTAATGTAGTCATTGAACAATGAAGGCCAAAAATATCCCACGCGTAAGATCTTCTGGGCAGTAGCATACCCAGACATATGACCACCACATGCTCCAGAATGGTAGTCATTCAAAGCTTTCTCGGCTTCGTCAAAAGTCAAACAACGTCGAAAAATAGAGTCAATGCCTCGATGGTAAAGAGTATCTCCAAGGATAATGTACTGGCGAGCTTGATAACGGACGCGACGTCGTTCAGCACTAGACAAAGCAGGACGAAAAGTCTGAGTTTGGAGATATATAATAATATGTCCATACCAAATATCATCAGTGTTGATAAGGAAAAGAGATTCATCAGGTAATGAATCAACTGCTACATTTTCCGTGGCAGAGTGGGGAAAGTCACAAATTAACTCAGCAAAAACTAGGGCTTTCTTCGACGTGGCACGATCGAATTCCAAGTCGAACTCCTGGAGAATGAAAATCCACTTGGAGTACTTTCCCCCCAACAATTGACGTGTCAAAATATGTTACATGGGGTTACAATGTGAAATCACTGTAGTCTTCCTGGAGAGAATATAATGGTGAAAACGTTGAACCGCTTGAACCGCAACCAAAGCTAGTTTTTAAACATGTTGGTACTTGATTTCAGTTGAAGTGAGACTTCGACTCAAGTAATATATAACATGTTCATCGTGTGCATCATCCTCCTGAATGAGAACCATGCCGATAGTATACTCAGAAGCAGCTAGATAAAGAAAGTAATCCCGATTATAATCAGGAGGAAAAAGAAGTGGAGCTTTCGTGAGGGATAACTTCAAAGCTTCAAAAGCGTTGTTGGAAACTTTATCCCAAACAAACTCTGAACCTTTCTTTAGAAGACGTGTAAAACCACGAGTAATCTCGGCATAATTAGGGATGAAACGACGAAGAAATTTTGCTTTCCCCTGCAAAATTTGTAACTGGCGCAGTGAAGAAGGAGGAGGGAGATTAAGAATCACCTCAACCTTAATAGGATCTACCCAGATCCCTTGACGTGAAACAATGAGACCGAGAAGACGACCGGACTCTACGCAAAAGACACATTTATGAGGGTTTAAACGAATGTGATAGAACCGACAACGAATGAAAATTGCTCAGAGATGATTGGGGTGATCGACTCGACGTAAAGAATGAGCTGGAAAATCATCCAAATAAGGTTGAACGATATGCTTTATGTCGTGAAACGCATAAGAAACAACACATTGAAACATTGCACTTGCGTTCTTAAGACCGAAGGGAAGTTTTCTATAGGCGAAAGTACCCCAAGGACAAATAAAAGCAGTTTTATGTTGGTCCTCAAGAGCGATGTTAATATGATTATAGCCGGAGAATCCATCCATGAGAGAAAAGATTTCATTGCCGCCACAGTCATCGATGATCTGGTGGACGAAAGGGGTTGGAAAGTTGTCTTTCGGACAGGCTTTGTTAATATCCCGATAATCAACACAAACACGTATACTACCACCTTTCTTATCAATCGGTACAGGGTTGGAAACCCATTCTGTCAAAGCCACAGGATAAATAAAACCGGCTTTAAGAAGTTTTTCAACTTCGAGTTTGATAGCTGCCGTTTTACGTGGATGGACAGGACAGAGGCGCTGCTGGACTGGTTTAGCCCTAGGGTACGTTTTAATCTCATGCACCACAATGGTAGGGTCGATAACTGGCATCTCTTCGTAACTCCAGGCAAAGATGTCACGAAATTCTTTAAACAGAGACGTATAGGTGACGATTTCCTCCGGAGAACACGAAGCTCCAATGTGAACATTTTCAACTATCCCAGGTTTAACTGATATATCAATGGGTATCGTGTGAGAAATATTACTGAGTTTCCCTTTCGCAAACACATCACGTGTAGATCCGGAAACGGTTGATATGACAACAACGGTTGACGGAGTCGAAATCCGCTGGTAATTTTCCAGTGTGTTGTTCCATAAACAGTATGGAACGATGATGCCCATCATCCCAAGGTGTGTTGGCCATGACGTACATGATCATCTCGTCAGTGGGAAAGATGACACAGAAAGGATCGGGAGACAACTCCTCAAGAGAGGGTATAGAAGGTGTTGTCGATTGAATCGTGTGATAAGCAGACTCAACCGGACTTAACGGCATGACGTCGCCGAAACGAGTGTGATCTCCAGGATAAGGGACTATCCAAGGGTCAGCGGACACAGGAAGTTCATGAGGTATATTAGAGATCATATTAATAGAAGCAACTGACGGGCGTGGAATATCGGGTGGTGGTGGTATGGGGAAAGTGCCCATTAACGCAGAGTCTTTTAAAAGGCCTACACCAACATTCTCGTAACCTAGTGGAGTTTTAGCTATAAATGGCACGTTGCCAGTGCGAGTATCGGAATTAAAGAAGGCAAGTTGATCAACCGTAACGACCTTTCCTTGATGAGGAAAATGGATGACACGGAAAAGTGTTGACACAACAACACGCATAGAATCTATCCAGCTACGACCAAGAAGAAGATTATAATCTAGGGGAGCATCGAAAACTTCCACTTCAACTTGGACTGTCTTACCTTCTAGAGTAACATGCAACGACGGAAGAACACCGTAAGGCTTAAAACCTGAGCCATTAAAGGCTTTCAAAGTATTTTGTGATTCATTTAAAGGAGGAGAGCCAATGTCTTTCCAACAAGTAAAAGACATTACACACGTAGAGGCACCCTCATCAATAACAGTTCGACAAATTTTCTTGTCGGCGACAACAACTTGTATCTGGAATGCAAGCTGTGGGGGTAACCTTGGAATATGATCTTCCAGGTCAAAGACTATGAGATTCGTATCTGTAGGATCAATTCCACCTATGGCTTTCAACAGAGCCCTTCGTTGTGTAGGACAAGACAGAAGGAATTCAAGGGCAGACATCGCTGAAGGTGCTTGGGCGAGATCTTAGACAATGCTATAATTCTCGGCTGAACGAGCATGAGGATTGAATGCCAATTTCTTAACGACACCTTTCGGGGGTGGTCGCAGAACTGTATCAAGGTTCGGTCGTTCGAGATGAAGAGGACCGTTCATAGGTGGATTCGACGGAGAGGGCTGTACCAAATCAGGAGGTAAATCGTCAACCTTCTCCTTAGATGGAGAATAATCTTTGGCTCTAGTTGTGATGGCAACGTCATTGTTCTTAGAATCACCGGTGCACATCAAAACATATGATGTCGTAGAAGTAGAGGGTTGGTCATGGATGACCAACGAGGCCTGTTGCTGAGACGGGAAGGGTTGGGACAAGACTGTCGATGTAGATGGTTTCGGCATTCCTTGAAGGAACTTATTAACTTCGGCACATCAAGGACAATCCTTCGTGTAGTGATCGTCACCACAGATAAGGCAAGAGTAGCGTGGTTTACGCTTATCCCGATCTTCAATAGGAGGGGTTTTAGTTTGCTCATTTTGATTATTATTTTTACTCTCCTTATTCTTTCCTCTTCCTTTCTTTGATTTATTTTTACCGGTTAACGTAGATTGAACAACATTCACCTCAGAGGTTTTACCGACGGGAGGAGCAGGAGACGGAGCATTTTGAACATTAGAAGACGTGGATTTAGGTGTTGTAGTTGAAACAGAATGTGAGTGGGTATGAGTAGTACCAATCACACCATCAGCTGCATGCGAGGCAGCTGGAGCAATTGAAGTGCTGTAAGTACCAGGACGAGGTAGTTCAGGTAGTAAATTGTAAAGTGTTCCCGTTTGCGAATAAACGAGATCAAGATACTGAGCACGACTTATAGCCTGCTCCTCTGTAACAACACCACCCATAGCAATGTCTTTACCGATTTCCTTCATGAAAGATTTCGTAAACCATTCTGCCAGTAACTGATCAGGGAGTTCAAGTTTAATGAGACGTCGTCTCCTTCGCCACTCATGAATATGATTCGATATATGAGTGCCCTTAGTTTGTTTGAAAGAAGTCAAGATCTCAGTCCCAGTATCGTAATGGATTGGTAACTGGTAATGTGTGAGAAAAGCCATAGCTAGGGTGTTGAAATCAGAAAAGAAACCTCGTGGCAATTCAATATACCACTTCGCAGCTAAACCGGTAAGGGTTCTTTGAAAAAGACATAGACAAATGGATTCGTCCATCAGCGAGTTGGACGAACACCATAAATGAAAGTCATGACATGATTATTTGGGTCCTCTCCCGCCTTGCCATCGAATTTCGAAATATCCGATGGAAGCTTAGCAGGAATAGCAGGCCATTGGGGAGAGTGATGAATAGGATCATTTAGAATCCTAGACAAATCTGGAAAATCCAAAGTAGCAGGAAAAGGAAACTGCCGATTCACTTGTGGGTACTGGTGGCTTTGGGGTTGAAGCCCTGTCGGCAAACTAGTAGGACCATAAGTAGACTGTCTGTAGAGGGAAGACCCTGGCTGATTCGGTGGTGTCCGGATAGGATAGTAGCCCCAAGGATTGTAACCTTGAGTTTGAGTAGGGACCTGAGGTTGAGTAGTGTGACTCTGACCACAAATAGGATTAGTTACCCCTGGATAAGGTTGGCCAATGGTCGGGACAGTTTGCTGCCCCCCAACATTTTGAGGAAAGTTTTGTAGAATCTGATTCCAATACTGGGCCAATTCAGGAGGTATATTTTGTCCAAAAGGTGAGGTTGGTCCCCCACTGTAGGTATAGTTCCACCCGGAAGTTGTGTACCAACCGTAGGTTGCGTAGTAACGGTGTTGTGTCCGGGAAAAGGAAAAGGAACCGTACCACCCTGTCCACCAACAAGAATCTATAAGTTTGGTGCAACAGTCGGGATAGTGCCACTAGGATTAGGATTACCAGCAGGAAACTGAGGGAGTGTCGAAATAAAACCGGGAATAGGATGCCCACGAAAAGGAGGACCACCTGGAGAACCAATCGGGGTTTGCGGAGGTGTTGGATTGGAAGCATTCAACAAAGCATTCAATGCATGGTAACCGGGTGGTAATGTCAGGATGACATCAGGAATTCGCTGGGTATCCATAGGAGCAAGAGTAGCTACAGTAATTTCGGTTTGGACACTCATAGTATTCGCGATATGGGCCATCTCGAGAGGGAGAAAAAGTGATAAGTGGTAGTCTCGGGTGTAGTTTCTGTCTCAGAAGACACGGGAGGGTTAATTTCATAGACAGGGGGTGACTCAGTACCGAAAAGGACTCATCGTAAATCACCCGACCAAAAAGGATCTTGGCCTACTACACCGTGAGAAGGCCCAACAGTCGATTCAGAATATGTAACAACGACTTTGTCAGAAGAATTTAATCGCACAAAAGGTCATTCACCACGACGAATGCGATAGTCCTCTCTAGTATTGGTAATTCGAAAATCTTCTAGAGAGTAAGTTCATTCTACCTGTGGAGGTGGTGTAGTGACAAATGGAACGTCACTTGTTTCCCCGTGTGGTGGAGTAACCACAGGGACTTCAGTTTGATGGGGAGAACCCTCAGGTGTACCAGTAGGCGAGGGTTGAGAATCATCCAGATGCTCTGGAGATAAACCTTGCATTATACAAGAACGTCGTGGGGGAGAAATTGTAAACAAGTGACAAGCTCCACGAAAAAATTCCTATGGTCAACTTCGATAAACAAACAACACGCGCTAGTAAACAAAATCTAGGAAGCAATCACCAAGCAAACAATACCTTCTAATTTCGAAGCCACTAGTTGGTGATGAAATCCAACGTCACAACAATGAGATGAGAAGGGGTGGGGCTAAGGTGGAAAAGTTACGCTGACAACCTGCTTAACGGACTTACACCCTGGTGCAAGCTCCCACACATAATCGTGGGTATACCCTCCAAGGAACCCGAGTGAGTTTGGTCAATGTCAATTCCAGGTACCGTGAAGACTTCCCCCTCCATAGTCACCTTGGGTAAGAACCTAGAGAGATAGGCCACTAAGGTCACCACAAACAATAGTAAAACCTGGGGGAACAGTCGTCAGTCCGATCCACACGCAAGGGCAGGGTATCTAGCCCAAAATCAACTCAAAGGATTCCACTCATCATTGTGGGTATACCTCGGAGTGATCCCCGTAATACGTGCAATCTCTACACCGATGCCAACAAAGCAGGGTTAGTAACTCTGCCAACACCAATGCGACCTAGTGTTTGACCCTTGTGTTAGAAGGGCTTCCCAGGACAATATGTTGCAAATGGAATTTAGCACTCCCTAACTCAAGATGCTATTGTGTGTTTTTGAGATTTTGGAGAGTGTATCTCTCTTCCTACTCCAAAGCACTAGCCTAGCTAAATGTTGGTGTAAAAGAACCCTAGAAAAGAGTTACTAGATAAATTTTAAGATTACGCAATGTTTTTTAAGAGCTGTTGTTTACTCAAAGGTAACAAAAGTGAAACTCATGTTGTATGACTCTGACCCAAATAATGCAAGGATGATGATGAAATATAACACTTTTCATTCCATGAATCCTATTTATGGGAGAGAGAGAAAATTTTCCAAATCAACCATGTACTACAATGCAATGCTCAATTTCCTTTCAAATGTCAATGCAAACAATCATTTATCAATGATCAATCTCTATATGTCTTTTTCAAATACTTCAACAAACTCTAAAATTTGATTTTCACTGTTTTCTGAAATACAAAAAACAATATTTTGAAAGAAAAGCTAGTTGTTCACTTTCCAAAAAGAACTCTTATTAATGAGAAAAGAAAATCAAATCATAAAGAATCAAACAACAACAATCCAATCAACTCTTTCAATGAAAGTAAAAACAAAGAGCAAACCAATGAGTCTTCTCAATTCAAATGAAAATGTTTTTTCAAACCAACAAGCAAATGAGAAACACCAAGCACTTAACTCTCTACCAATCACTGGTTCTCAGCCAATCAGACACACTCAACTCTAGAAGTCAGAGAGAATGAATTTTCCAATAAGAGCCAAGAAACGAAAGTCAAGCTACAAAAGGGCAAGAAAAACCTTGAAACCCTAAATCTGTTCAAGCAAGCAAACTAAAGCAAGAGCCATGTCAATCAATAGTCCAATATGCTCATAAGAGGTAAATCAACTGATCTGAGCAGTTGAAAAAACCAAAAGTCAATTTCAAAATTTTGAAAAATCTTGCTCGTAGGTGAGCAGTTAGACACAGTGCGAGAATCTATGATTCTCGCATGCAACCTCTTAGCAAGGTGTGAGGTACTCGCACTGGACCCTATATGCAGGGTGAAAACCTGACTGATTCTCACAGGTTGTAGTTAAACACAGTGTGAGAACTCTTGAACATGACAAAAAATTTTGAAAATGAAAGAAAAAATGACAAAAGCTTTTGAACCCAGAAGGTCTATCAGGACACCCTGAAGACTCAGAGATTGACAGATCAGGAGAATAATGAAACTAAAGCAAATGGCCACAGAAAAACTCAAAAACCATAAAGAAAAAGGGAAGATCCCCAGTGGAGTCGCCAATTTTGTTTCAGGATAAATCCGTGAGTGCGGACACAAACCGATCTCCCTAGATCCACTTGGATCTAGAACAAAACAGGACAGAATAATACACTTTCCCTAGATTTTAATTGTTGAATGGACTAGGAGGCAAGAATCATGAACATACCTTATGATCGCTTCCTTGGGTCTTTGTTGTTCCAAGCTTCGCTCCAATGCTCTTGTATCATTTAGACCACAACAAAACAAACCAATCGAAGTGAAAACAATTCAATATATTCAACAATTAATCTATGCATATGATCAAGGAGTTATGTAATAAAGTGACATCAGCTTTATGGGAAAGGGACATATTACTATATTAAATTGATAGAAAGCAAAACTTACAACCTGAGCCTTGATGTTGCAAGCCTCCTTTCGATGGCTCCTAGCCCTGACACACACACTTGCTCATGCATTAAGAAAATCAACCACTTTTGATAGCCTTGCTGGTGTCTCTAGCTGCTATAGCATCAGTCCTTCATACAATCTTCCACTAATTCTCCAATCAATCTCTTGCTAGTTTGCTTCTAACCTTTTCCATAAGCATTCCCCTCAATATATAGGAGAGAATAGATCGGTTACTTGGATAGGAATGATCCCAAGATATTAGGAAAACGAGTACTTAGATAACCATTCGAATGCCCACTCATCCTTCTAGAAGATTCCCTTCTAGAAAGTTCAAGAATTTATCTTTTTCCTTCCTTTAGAAGATGTTCACACCCTCATAGTTAGGTACAGTGCGAACCCCTCGCACCCCAGCTTGATGCAGCCTGCGAGAATCATGCATTCTTGCAGGCAAATATATAGGTAGCCTGCGAACCTCCCTTAAAAATATGATTTCTGGAAGCAGACAAAGGTAACTTTTCTCAGGAAAGTGTTCTAGTGAAGAGCCTGATTTTTCCATCATCATTACATCATCATGATGACCAAAATTGTGGATAACAGATGCCTCACAAATTCACACATGGAACTTTGGGCAGCTTTGACTTGTGTACCGAACTTCACAACCTTCTATCTGTGCTAAGAACCGTGCTGTCGTCAAGGTACGACATTGTACCCATTCTGTAATGTTTTTTTTGTGTGTCCCCCACCATCTTGCTGGGGTTGCTTTCAAGGCCTCATCCATCGCAAACAATATTTCTTTCATTGGTACACTTTCTTCAAAGTCTGACAAGAAGGTGTCTAAAGGATTCATACCATCAAAGGTGGGTAAGTTACTTACTGTTGTGCCGATCCAGTGAACTTCTCTGGTTAATCTAGCACATATTCTTGTAGATACTTCATGCATTTTATTCTGCCAGTTTTCAAGTGCTTCTTATGAGTCTAATTAACATGCGCTGTCACTTCACCAGCTTAGGTTTCCATCGGCCGTAGGATTAATGTAATCATGTTGTCTGGCTGTTAATTTGTATATGTTTTCCAGTTCATATGCACGGTCTTCTTCTCTTATGGGATCTATGTATCTCTGACCTTCATATGGATATAAGGGTGCAATGACCCTAAGGACATCTCTTTCAAAAGTCATATGTCTTTTCTTTAAATCAACCACAGTGGAATTATTGAAATGCCAATCAATTCCTAACAGCGTAGGGTAAGGACAACTATCATCAACTATCTCAATTAACTCAAAATCTGCAAACGTTCTTACTCCATCGATGTACAAAAGGACATGTTCCAGTCTACCATACGGGCTTACAGCTTGCTAATTAGCCATTCTAAACCTGATAGGGGAATAGATCAACTTAGTTTTTCCCATTAGTGCCTAGGTTTTCTTCATCATGACATTGACCTCTGACCCTAAGTCGAGGACCACATAGTCTATATCATATTCGCCTATCTGAGCATTCAAGTGTAACTCCTTATTTGTCCTTCTCTTTTTAGCAATTTGGTGTACTACCCTATTCATTAAGGGGTCTATCTTTCCTAGCTCATACTGTCTAATTAAATTTTGTAGTTTTTGTACAATGCTCTCATCCTGAATCAACTTAATACAAGTATACAAAAATTCCATGAGCTTGCTTACCTCTTTTCCTTCTCTTGGCGAAGCAGACTGATCAAATTTCTGAGGCATTCCATATTCCCTTACTTATGGCCATGTCTTTGATAAATATCCTTGGTCTCCTTTGAACTCTTTTCTTTCTACCTCAAATATTTGTCTTTCTTTATTTGCATCAAAGTTTTGGGTCTTCTCTGTAGCTTTCCTAATTCTTGAGTCTTCTGTAGTCTTGGATCAAGATGTCTTCTCCTATAACAACACCTCCTCTAGTGATAAAAGTGACTCTAGGGTCTTCTTCATGAGGTTCAACATATATCAGTTGCACTTGCGGGTTTTTTTGAGGTCCTCTTCTGTCCTGAAGCTTAGCTAGCAATGTTGGACATTCTTCAATAACATGCTCGAAGGAGTTGCAATAGATGCAAGTAGTGCAAGGGTTCTGATATTCCCTTGCCAAGTGTCCTAGTTGTGCATAGTTATAAGAGATGATCTATCCTTAGCCTCGACCCATACCTCATCCTCGTCCTCATCCTTTGAATCCACCGCGAGGATTGAAGTTTCCTCTCCCAGGGGATTTGTACTGTGTAGTGTTTCCTTCTTGTTGTACTTCGCCTTGAATTTTGTATATATCTCTTGACCTTTCATACATGAGATCATAAGCCCTAAAATCCATATCATCATGTCCCACAGACTTACAAAATGTGCAATACAAGTTTGTAGGATTTTGAATGTACTTTTGCATGTAATAGCACTCACTAGTGCGATGTCTATTTTGACATACTTCACACCAGGGTAAAGTGACTCGCTTCAAAGGGCTCGGAGCTCCAGAGGCCAAGTATTCATGGAATAGAGGAAATTGTTCCTTTTTATGGCCCTTTGATATGCATTTGACACACCAGATGTCTTCTCTTTTATCTTTTCCCTTGTATTTATTCATATCTTTGACCTGCAGGGATAAACTAGTTAGTTGACTCAAGATCTGGCTCATACCTGAACTGGATTCTCCCATAGGGGATGATTCTAACTTCATGGCTATCTCCAGTGCTTCATCCTATGAAGATATATTCTGTTTCATCAGAGGAACTCTGATGTGTGGTAAGAGGGAAACAATGAACCACTCTTTGTTCTTCTCATCTGGGATCTGAAAAGTCAATCGGCCTGTTAAGGTCTTAAATCTCTAGTCGAATTCCCAAAAAAGCTCGGCTACCTTCTGTTTGATCTCTTTCAGCTCTGTAATACATTGTGAATCTGACTTGGGTTTCTTGAATTCTTCAATCAACACATTCTTGATCTCGTTCACTGGCTTAGGCTATGAAAGTCCTTGGACAAGCTTCATGTACCAGCTTAGTGCACAATCTCGAAGGGTAGTACTAAACTGGGTTCTCTTAACTACTTCATCGGTGACATTTTTAATATTCCATACGACTTCACATAGAAACCAGTGTTGATGGAGGTCTTCAGACTGATCTCCTCTAAATATAGGGAGCCTCATCTCATCTTCCATAGATCTTCCTAGGTTTCCTATCTGAGTATGTGGTGGACTACTAGTGACAGTGCTCTGAATACTTTGGTGACTTGGATTACTCTGATTTCTTAATGTTGCTGAGACAACAGTGGGATTAATAGTACTTACTTCAGCAGTCTGCACAGTTCCCAAATTTTCTGGCTCATCCTGGCGAGGTTCTTCAACTTTCTCTTCCTCTGCCCTAGCAGGTTCTGAATGCTCTCCGTCAGGTCTGCCTCTTCTCCACTATATAAACCCTCGTCCTTGTAGTTTTTCTTGAATAAGTTCGCAATATTAACTTCTCTGAACACTCTCCCATTGCACGTATGTCTAGCCTCTGTGTCATTGTCACTGTCCGAATTCTTGAACATTAGCCTTTTCAAATCTGACCAATATACTGTATCTTCAAGATGTTCTTCTCATGCAATAGCATCTTGATCCTCAACTTCAAAAAATGTAAAAAATTCCTCTGGGTCCCTTGAAGAAATACCTCTCGGCTTGGCTATATGACTCTACTATGTCAACAACAAACTCGATGATGTAGCCTCCAATGGTGCTATCAAATTAGTTATCTACTAATCATGACATGACGCTATCAACTCTCTTGACCTTATTTATCAACGTCGACATCCAAACTACATGAGGTCTAGATCTGATCTCAAACTGGGTATCAGGTAACCTAGCTACCACTCATATAGCTCCTGATGGATTCCTCCAAAGAAAATCTCATGTATATCAGTAAAAATATATCTCTCCAACCAATCCTCTATACTAAGATTAGAGTTCTTGTTCTGGTCTTCAGCGAAGTCCTTTTCTTGATCCTCTATCCACTTTTGAATCTTTGTCTTTGATGGAAACCACCTTGGCATTCCCTCGCAAAGATTCATGTCTCGACAACGGAACCATTTGGTGGCACAGGGGTAGACCCAATGTTCAGCTCCAAGAGCGCACCAATAAGTCCTAACTATTGGCCCTTTCGGCTACACCTGTGAAGAAGATGCAATCTCATCCGAAGCAGCTATGGGGGGGTTGGAGGACAGAGATGTCTACAACCAAGGGAATTGTCAAGCGGATCTAATACTAGAATAGTACAACATGCATATATCACTTATTATCTTAGATATATTCCACACATCTTTCATATATACCACATAAATGAAATAATAGTATATCAAGGCAAAATAACACAGCATCAATCCCACATAACACAAAATATATGTGGTTCACCCTCTCTCTAGGGCTACGTCCACAGAACTGTGCTTTATGATATATTAAGATGGAAGCATATGGTTCTGATCTATGCTCTTAACTAGTAGATCTTATCTCCTCTTCTCTCGATCTCTCCCCTCCCTGGGTGCCCAGCTGCAGGGTTGATCTTCGCACCCAGTTGAAGATCTTACAAGACTGGAAGGCTCTCTTACTCAATTCTTCTCTCTCTCACAAAAATAATCACTCATGTCAAAAAAATACAACTAGATCCAACGAACTCAAACCAACCCTATTCCCTCATATAGGTTCTTATTTATACATTATAATCACTCATCGACATCCTTAGGTCAAAACCTAGGTGTCAAAACCCTATATACCAAAACCCTAGGTGTCTAAAATCCTAGGTCAACTTGACCCGCGTTTTTAGGGCTTTTCTAGCATGTCTTTCCTTCCTTCTTGCATGGTGCTTCAAAACATCTAATGGTGGATTTTTTCATTTGTTGAGTTGTCCACGATCCTTTTTTCTTGCTGATATTTCATCCTCAATCTCCTCATCCAATGGCTTTCTTTCTCGGACTTCGCTCCATCTTCTCTGCTCTTTTTCTCACTTCGACCTAGTAACATTTACTGTGTCTTCCACGAAGTTCGCATTTTGTCTTTTATTCCTTGTTCTTTGCTTATTTCCATACCCAAGGCCCAACAGTACTCTAAGTTACTTTATGTATTTTTCTCTCGCCACAGACAATGACTTTGAACTGAAGTACCATTTCCTTCTTAGCCTTTACCCTCTCAAGTTTTAGTCACCGAGTCATTTATTTCTCTCGCTTTCTGGAATTTGACTCCATGGCCCAAGGTTCTGTATTCTCTTGCCAACAAAACCATAAATACTGCACGAACGTAATAAACCTAGCCAAAAATTCAAAGCCATTATCTATTTAGAGACTAAGTCTCAGAGAGAGCCCTCTCTAGCTCGGAAAGGCTAGTTTTTGTACTTAAATTTCGTCTATAGGTTACCTTTGTCATTTGTTTTCTCAGCCAAATGAATTTGCAAAGAGATAACATTTTTGGTGTCATTGTTGGGGATGAAATTGAATAAAATTTCCCTCGGAGAATGACTAAAGCTATAGTTTTGACCCCTGAGGTTTACAATGGTCCAAACATCTATATTGGCTGAAATAATTACCCTGGCTACTCCAGTGAATGAGACCAGTAGAATAGAGTAGTAAGACTCAGAAATTCTAGCTCCAAAGACAGTTTATACCAGAGCCAATCCTGATTCAGAGTTTATAGCACTTGTGTATGATCCTGAAAAATTTTTGCATAGGGAAAAGGAATAGGCATCAAACCCATTATGTTACCTGGATAGAAACTTATCTTACCCAAAGACGGTGTACAAAGCATTGACGACCTTGATTTTGATACATTGTTTGAATAAACCCTGTTCAGGTCTAAATCATAAATCTTCTTGGATGAGATGGAATTCGATGAGAAGAAGTTTCAATTTTTAATACCAAACAAAATCCCGCGAGCTACTGTAATCCCCACTCAGAACATTCCGCCAGTTCCAAATCCTCCTAGAGAAATGACCACCAAATTCACCCCTCTTTCCCTGCCAGCCCAACTACATGATTTTCCCCAGAACTAAAATCAGAGGATCAAGCTATATGATGCTGAAGGAAACGCCTCTGCCCAAAAACACTTGGATTGGTTCAATGCTTTTGTTGATATAGAAGAGGTTGATCATGAGGATGTGAAAATGAGATTTTTCACGTAGAGTATTTCAGGGGAGTTTAGGAAGTGGTTTAAGGCCCTTCGAGCGACAAGCATCCTTGATTTTGCAGCGTTTTAAACATCGTTCCTTGCCAGATGGGGAGACAAAAATAATCCTCTACAACTACTAACACAGTACAACAATATGAAGAGATCACCAGAGGAAATGGTGAAATATTTTCTGGCTTGATTCATGAAGGTCTACAAATCAATCCCCATAGAAGTCCAACCACCTCCCGGAGCCGTGCAACTTTGATATGCTGACTCCTTTGTCAGCGATTTCGCCTTGTTGCTGAGAGAAATAATATCTACTACTTTAGGCACTATGATGTGCAACACAATTGAAGTAGAAGAAAATATGATGGTGTTGGGAAAGATCAAACAAAACTTCGACATAAATGGAAAGAAACCCCAAGGAGATGTACAATGCTCTATGTCTCGATCGTCAGATGAAAAGTTTGAATTGATGATGAATACTATGGTGAAGATGATGGAAAGGATGTCCATGGAGAACAAGCACTCCGCCTAAGAGAAAAATGATTTCCAACCCATAAATAAAAAAATTATAAGGGGTCTGGTCCCACAGCTCACGCAGAGGGACCGAAGAAAATAGGGTGATTAGAAAATAATACCTCCATTCCAAAAAAATTAAACGAATGAATATTTTGATCAGATGATCCAATATTAGATGCATTTCTGTGATGACATGGACACACACATGTTATTGATGAAGGGAGAACACGATCAATTCATGGATGTGAATGATGGTATTATGTTGGATACTGAGGACACATTGTCTTAAAAAAGAGGAATTCAGGAAAGGATATCACAATGCGATCATGCAGTTTCAAAATAAATACAACCTCAGGAGAAGAAAGACATCCATGGAGCCTCAGCAGATGAATCCCACAAAAGAACCTCATGCGAACACTCCTTCCGCAAGCCGACCAAATAAAGAAAATCCAGCAAAGGACATTACGGAGAAAGGAAATTTAAAGGAGGAAGCTTTAAAGAAAGCGCCATAGGTGAGTAAGGAGATGAGTGTCAAAGAGGTAGATAAATCTCCTCCCCCCTTTAACTTTGAGAATGAAATGGCCAAAATTAAAATCTTCGTCCATTTTAATGATCTCATCAAGAAATGAGAGTATCAGGATTAGATCATTAAAATGTTGAAGATGGAAGAGGATCTCGATACCCTAAACGTACAGGATGACCACCCTGACATTTTATTCGGTTTGCGCATAGAAGAAACTAGTGATACTGAGGATGTTCCCCCCTTCTATGTCAGCCTCAAAATCCATGACATGACTTTTCATAATGCCATGTTAGATTCAGGTGCGTCGCACAATATCATGCCAAAGGTGGTCATGGATGAGTTAGGTTTGGACATCACCAGGCCCTCTAAGGATATTTTCTCCTTTGACTCAAGGAAGGTGAAATGTTTGGGTCTGATCAAATATTTGGTCATGTCATTGTCTCAAATTCTTTCTAAGAATCTGGTTATGGACATGGTTGTGGCCGACATCCCCCCTAAATTCTGCATGTTTTTATCTAGGTCATGGGCCGTGAAATTAAATGGAATGTTGTAGATAGATATGTCTTATGCCACCATCATTATTTTTGGACAAGAAAGAAGACTATACAAAGAGTTTCTACTCAAGTACATGGTGAGTAGCAAGACTCAGCCAAACAATCATCCTATCTACTTTGTTGACATAGAGATCAACTCCTCTATATTTTACAATGACTTGAGTTTTGAAAGGGAGGATCTGACAGCTGTCATGACTGTCGAAGATAAGGCCATGTGGTAAGAAGACGAGTGTGAATATCTGAGAAACCGCATGAAGAACAAAATTTCAAAAATGAGCTTCGATGGAGCCATCATCAAGGAAGGAGTTGGGGTTAGTGTATGGATAAATCCCCCTCAGGTGGGATCTAAAATCTACTCTTACAAACTCAGCTTTGCTTGTAAAAATAACATGGGTAAGTATGAGGAATTAATTTTAGGTCTGAGAACTTTGAAATAATTGGGTGCTAAGAGGATAGCTGTGCATGGAGACTCTGAGCTCATCATAAATCAAGTGAAAGGTATATACCAGTCCAAGCACCCCAGACTGAGAGCATATAGGAATCTAGTGTTGGACCTCCTCGAAGATTTCTCAGAGTATAATTTGTCAGTGATCCCAAGGAGGCAGAATCAAATTGTGGATTCCTTGGCCATCTCAGCTTCAGTGTTCAAAATTCCAATTTTTCCCAACATAAAGTATGAGATTGAAGTCAAACACAGGTCGGTGGTACCCAATAATATCAATGTTTGTAAGGTGTTTGAAGATGACAAACAGGTGGAGAGATTCCTCCAAATGAGCGACAACTTCACTAATGTAAACATCGATGATGAGTGTTGTTGCAAAGAAGATGAAGATGCAATTGCATGTCATGATGATGATCCCTTTCAGAACCATATAGCTAGAAGGGAAATAGTGTAGCTAAAAAATAATATCATCCCCAATGGATTGGTTCCATTAGAAAAGTTGTTTGATGAAAACGATAGAGCCAAAAATCCTAGGATCACTACGAATGATGAAGATGTTGAGGATTGCAACATTGGGACCTAAGAGAATCCAAGGATAATCAAATTGTTAAAGACACTCAGTCCAGAGATCAAGCAAAGATACATCAACCTCATGAAATATTTTCCTGACGTTTTTTCCTGGAGTTATAAAGACTTGAAATTATAGGACACTAGAGTGATTCAACATGCCATTCCTCTCAAAGAGGATAAAAAACCTTTCAAGAAAAATTTAAGACGGATAAATACCCTGTTGCTGCCGCTAATTGAAAAAGAGGTAAATAAATTATTTGAAGCCAAAAATATTGTTTCTTTGAGGTTTTAAAAATGGGTTGCCAACCTTGTGCCTATAGGGAAGAAGTGCAGCGAAATAAGGTTATGCGTGGATTTTTGGAACTTGAACAGAGTATCCATCAAGGAAAACTATCTGCTTCCTAAGATGGACTACATCCTGCAGAAGGTAGTTGGATCCTAGAAAATGTCCATGCTGGATGGTTTTCCGATTACAATCAGATCATGGTACACCTATATGACTGGGAAATGACACCTTCACGACACCATGGGGTACGTTCATGTATGAAAATATGCCTTTCAGTCTCATGAACGCTGGAGCTACTTTCTAGAGGGCTATGGATATAAAAATTTTTGAGGAGAAAGAAAAATTTATTGTGATCTACCTAGATGACATCATAGTATTTTCTGACTTCAACGAACAACATCTTGAGAATCTAAAGAAGGTCTTCCAGAAATCCAGAAAGTTAGGCATATATTTGAATTCGAAAAAATCACATTTTAGAATGCAAGAAGGGAAACTGTTGGGGAAAATCATCTCAAAAGAAGGCATAAATATAGACCCCAACAGGGTTGAATGGATTTTGAAGATCATCACCCCTCAAAGCAAGAAAGATGTACAGTCCTTCCTGGGAAAGGTGAATTTCCTAAGAAGGTTCATTTTGAATCTACTTGAAATTATAAAGCACATCACGAGTATGCTCAGAAAGGGTAATGAGATCAAATGGATCCTCAAAGCCAGGAAATAATTTGATTACATCAAGGTGGCATTAACCAAATCTCCCGTATTGGCCAGTCCCGATTTCACAAAAGATTTTATCTTATTCTCCTTCTCCTTGGAGCACACCATTGTTGGCATACTATTACAGAAGGACGGGAAGAATTTTGAAAATCCTATAGCCTAATTCAGTAGGACATTGACAGACTCCCCACTGAGGTATGATATCATGGAAAAAAATCATACGCCTTGGTGAAATCCCTCAAGGAGTTCATTACTTATATAATTCATTCTCACGTCATTGCTTACATGCCCAACAATTCTGTCAAGGACATTTTGACTCAGTTGGACCCTAAGGGGATAAGGGGTAAATGGATCACAATCATGATGGAATGTGACCTCGAAATCAAGCCCACAAATTTGATTAAGGGTCATAGGCTCAAAAAATTGATGGCGTAGTCGAACTGTGATTTCCTGGGAATAAAATTCATTATTGATTTGTCGGAGAACCCTTAAGAAGAAGAAGCCCCGCAGGTATCTCGGAAATTCAAATATTCACCTTGGTACGACGATATTATTTATGTGTTGAGAAATTTGTAGGCCCCTCCAGGCTTAAGAAAAAACAAGGCTAGGTTTTTAAAGCTGAAGGCTGTCAAGTTTTTCATCTTAGATAACTCTCTGTATTGGAAATATCTAGGAGGGATCTTGCTAAATTTATTATTGGAAGAGGAAACAGAATGAGATACCAGGGAGTTCCACAAAGGGGACTGTAGGGGGAATCACTACTGGAAAACCACCGCGCATAACATTTTGAGGGCACACTATTATTGGCTCAGTATTTTCGCAAATGTATACAAGGAATTTTCCATTTGGCACGAGTGCCATATATTCAATGGAAAGAGAAAGCTGCAGCCTATGTCATTGAAATCTATGTCTGTCGAAGCACCGTTCATGTAATGGGCCCTGGAATTTATAGGAGAAATCCATTTTCCATCCTTGGTGCAACATAGATGGATACTAATGGCTACATATTACTTCACCAGATGGATCAAAGCAGTCCCCACAAGGCAGGCTACCGACAGGGTTATCATTCAGTTTCTGGAGACCATTATCTTATCTAGGTTTGAGTTCCCTGTCAAGATCATCAAGGATAATGTAGCATCATTAAATTCCAAGAATATGGATAAGTTTTGTAACGATTACAATATAAACCTGGGACATTCTACGACTTATTCCCCATAGGGTAATGGATTGGCGGAATCCTCCAACAAAATCTTAACTGGGATTATTAAAAGGCTCCTGCAGTACAACAAGAAGGACTAGCACAAGAAGCTTATCTACATGCTATGGGCTGACATAATCACTACCAAAAATTCCATCTCCACGTAACCATTCCAAATTGTATATGGCGTGGAGGTAGTTTTCCCCACCTCATTGGGATTTCCTGTCAGAAATTTGCTGCAAGAGAAAGAGGCCAAACCAAATGATGCTCAGAGGAGGATAAATCAGTTAATTCACTCACAACATATGAGGGATCAAGTTTTCAACCAATCACAACTTCACCAAGATAGGATGAATAAAATATCCGAAAATAACTCTAAGCATGAAGATTTCAAGGTGAATGATCTAGTGTTGAAGTGGGATGTGAGGAATGAAGAGAAAGGGAATCATGGAAAATCCAATCATCTTTGGATGGGACCATTTAGAACAATGCATATCTGCTACAAGAGCTTAATGGAGAACTCACTAGTGGGGGGCCTGTAAATGGCAGGTTCCTTAAAAACTATATGGTTTAGTATGTTTTGTTTAGTTTTTCATGTCATTTTAAATAGCCATTTTTTTTTATGTTTTCAAAGAAGGCATTTCAAGTCAGTAGGTTAGCAAAAAATTGAATCCTGGAGTGAAGGCCCTAATTTTATGCTGAGTCTGGTCGTAACTATGTAAAGAAGGTCTAGGGTGAGTCGTTTATGTTGATTTAGAGTCTGAAAATCAAATAAATCCCAATGGTCAAGCACCTAGTTTGTTGTTCTTTGCCACCTCACTGGGAGAATAACATCCTTGTTGGAGCCAGTTGTTAGCGACGTCACTTTTTTAGTTAGATTTAGTCCTAGATGAGTCATGGTCCATGTGTCAAAGAAGGTGAGATCAGGTAATGAACAACGAATGGGTCGAAGTCAGTAAGTGGTCGTCCTGGCCCTTGGAGCCGGGAAAGGGCATCAGAAGAAAACATGTGTAAATTGTAGAGGTCTTTTCCCAAAAGGTCGGGTCCTGTTAGAAAGGGGCATTTTGCATGCCAAAGGTCAAGGCAAGTTCTAGAATAAGGGTCATGTCAGCAAATATAATGACCATTATCACATCATTATGAAGTCATAAAGGATAAAAAATTACGGTGCTCAAATCACGTATACTATGTAGCTCTTATCATCTGTACTCCACACACTCTGAAGTGTACCCATTGCATGAGTGTGTTGTGCAAATCTTCATCTTACTTCAAATCCTGTCATCACCATAGATTTAGTTTCCTCTATCATGATTCCATCCCTCACCCATTCAGTTATAAATGCCAGTCATTCTACATATTTTTCATTTACTATCCGAGTTTATGCGTTGTCTGTAATTTTTCCTGTAAGCCCTGAGTTTTCTCGCTGTGGGAAAGTCGATTTCCATCATCTATATCGCAAACTGAATTAGTCAATATTGCCTCATTTTGTTCATCTTAAATCATGGTTTGGATCATATCAAAGTTGGTCACAAGCTAGTTTGTTAGGATACAATTCCTCTCAAGGTCATCCCCTCATCCTCAGAGTTTTTTTCACTCCCAAATTCTCTTTTGCGCTCCCCTACTATGGAGAGCGTATCATTGTCATTGTCACAGCATTGACCCATTCCTGCACCAAGAATCTTCGTGGCACCTGGGTGCCACACAGTGAATTCCTAAAGTCATTCTCTCTTATCATGCAAAGTTCCAATACCGCCCCTCTCACAGGTCCGGGCTAAAAATATCATTATCCATTTTCCACACGAATGGGGTGTCATCTTCACTACTGCGCACGTAGCGCAGACATGCATTGCATCATGAAGACATCACAAAACATAAGGAAGAGGGTGCGAAGTGGAAGAATTGTGAGGCATGAGCCTTAAGACTTAGCATTGATAAATGAATATCCAAATGTTAGAGAATATTTCAAATAGGTCATATGCATGCATTATTGCAAGAAAATCCAAGGATACAATGTGAAACTGGCGAGACATTTCGCACTCATATTTAATGGGTTTTGCATGGTTATTACAAGAATCACATTCCGGGTGAAGGAGGAAACTTTGTCAGTCGCGACGGAGATCCCTCCGTGCGGTGAGAGGTGGTCTAAAGGCATGCCTTTGGACGTGCTATGCTACGAAGAATTCATCAAACCAAATTGCCTGAATGGGAAAATTGAAATGGGTGTTCCAAGTTGGTATCTACATGAGTCTTTTTAGAAAATATTGAAGGTGATTAGAAATCATTTCACCTGTGAAAGAAGATATGAAAGAATACACCCACATCAAATTAGATTGCTAATTCATTTCACAGGAAAGAGTTCATTGAACCTACCTTTCTTCTTGCACCAAAGTCTAGGAGGAATGGTAGACAATGTCAAAGCCGAAGGAGACCAGCCAAAGAGGAACTTATCACATATCTCACTAATAAAATTGTTTATAGTTGAGGAATTAAGACAACTGGGCAAGGAATGGGATTCATTTCTAATTTTATCCAACATCCCCAGGGACCCCAAAGGAGATCCCCCTCTACCCATGTGAGAAGAAGCATCTCAAAGCATAGAGGCGGGAATAGAAAGGGCTACATAAAAAGGAAAGACAGTGGAAGTATCGTCCCCCCAACAACCAATACCTCGGAAAAGAGGTAAGCCAAGGAATAATAGGGAGTGTGGGGAGGCCCAAGATCCCAACGAACCGTGCACCAAATCGATTGTTGAGAAGTTACTCATGTGTGTTGTTCAGCTAGAACCTGTCGAGGGTTCAATATGAGAAATATTCAACAGACGAAGAAGGTCGGGCACTGAAAGCATCAATGTTCAAGAGTCGTTGCAACAACTAAAGTAGGTGCAACTCATTATTTTCTATTTGTATCAGGAGAATAGGGAATTTAGAAAGCATTTAGCAGAAAGGACTATCAAGACATCTGTGTCATAGATCCAAGAATGGAATGTGAATTGGATCAAGAGGCATCTCAGAGAAGTGCAAGACACGATCATCCAACTACGCGAGGCACATAGAATGTCAGAGGAGGAAATTGTGGAGCATTTCAAATAATGTGGACCGGCCATGGAAAACATTTGTGAAACTCTAGCCAGTGCCTAAGAGAAGCTAAAGGGGAATGAGGTCTTGTGAAAATAGGTAAAGAATCTAAAAAGGCACAACTGGTCTCTCATAAAAACTCTTAGCAATCAATACTGCAGATAAGGTTAGAAACATAATTTACTCAACCCCATTTTTGTCTTTTTGAACGTGGCGCGGAATTCCTCTCTCCCCGTATCCAGTTTCATACCACGAAGTAAGGAATATGATGTGTATACATGCAGTGGATATACATTGCGTAGATGTTGAAAACCCACATGTCGAGAAGGATAGGTGTAGGTTGAACACACAACAGTTTTGAAGAATATGCATGTCCCCTGACCGTCGTTTCCATCTAGGAAACAAAAATGGCAGTCCACAGTTACCCGCCACATGCATAGTACAGCTAATGATTACGTGACATCAACCAAATCCCATTACACTAAGTGGCATAAGTCTGACAAAGCGCTCGATCATTCATATGACCCTCCAAAGAAGAAGCGTTGACACATCACTTCTCAATGATGGAATCTTGTTGATGACCGGACCATCATGGTAAAGAAGTCGATTACGACATGATTGGGTATAGTCAAGTTTCTATTCGTGGTAAGTGCCATTTGAAATATCATCTGGGAGAGTATAACCATAGCCAAATTTATAGGAGTATTAGTTGGGGGCATGGCATCCCAAGAGGCACATATTTTTCTATATATTGCATCTTTTCAATGTAAGTCAGGTAGGTTGGCAAAGTAATGTAGATAGTGACTGTTGAATGTATCTTTCGAACCCGATTAAAATATTATGCAAAGGTACTGAGACTTTCATGAAAAGGTTATAATGGTGGTGGTTTTATGTATTGTGATCTCTCTTATCTACGTGTTTTCTATTTTCTGTATATCCATGTATGTATTTTGTTTAAATTAGAACGTTTTATAAGTCTAGAATTCATCATGCAGTGATTTAGACTTCGCCATTGGAACGCCTATGTTTTCTTCTAAGTAATTTAGAATTCATCTCCAATGGTTCTCTGAGTTACTTTATTTATTTTCCTCTCTCCACATACAACGAATTTGAAATGAAAGACCATTTCCTTCTTATCCTTTAGCCTCTCAAGTTTTAGTCACCAAGTCATTTATTTCTCTCGCTTTATGGAATTTGACTCCATGTCCCAAGGTTATGTATTCTCTTTCCAATAGAAACATAAAAATTGCACGAACGTAATAAACCTAGCTGACAATTCAAATCCATTGTCTGTTTAGAGACTAAGTCTCAGAGAAAGCCCTCTCTAGGTTGGAAAGGCTAGTTTCTGGCCTTAAAGTTGGTCTGTAGGTTACCTTTGTCATTCATTTTCTTGACCAAACGAATTTATGGAGAGATAACATCACCCATCTCTTTGCAACTTTATCAACTCATCATAATTTATCCCAATATTTAGTCACCCCCTTGACATTGGATTACATTTTACAGTTGCTTCCATTCGCCACCAAAACCCCAAGCAAGGGAATTTTTTGAGTCTCATGCATTCTAAACTTCACTCATATGACTTGTTAATCCACCTTGCTACATATCAGTACTTGATACCATCATTGATTAGTTGATTTCAAGGAGCCCTCTGCTTCTTGAAGTCATGCCTTCCTACCTGTCGATGAAAACACAAGTTTCCAAGAATGTGGCAGTATCTTGACTCTCATTACTTTATCAATGAGGAGTCTCAGATGGAATATAAAGAGTCCTCATTTCTTTATGATTTCATTTGATCCCATAACATTCGACCTCAACATATTTTCATGCTGTAGAGGGTCTCACTATGTGATCGTTTCAGTTCTCTATAGCTTCCAAAGAATTTTGAATTTTATATACCATCAATGCCTCCGAGTCATAGACACTCCACACAATTTTTCATTCCTTGATTCAGATCCATTTCACTCATCATAACTATCATCTGCCATTATTAACACCCCTGAGGGCATTGCAGATATCCACTTCATCAAAAACTTCCAGTTAGAGTAAAAAATTCTTGGTTTCATATCATGAGCATGGGGCATGCCTACCTCATTTGTAGAAATATATTTATTCCTTTTTTGGAGAAAATTTTGGTTCAAATAATTTTCCCCTCTCCCTCCGGTGGAATGCCCGGACAATTCCTCTCTATATTGTTTCCAACTCTTCTACAAAATGACATCATAGACAAAATAAAAATTGGTGTATTTCATCTATACATATGCTCGTAACATCACACATCAAGGGGAATCTATTATCACCGAAAAATAGCTCACATCAATACATGTGATTACTAGTGCAACACACCAATCAACATACCTCCAACAATAACACGATTCATTTAGAAAGTCAAAAAACTATACATATGGTTCCTTAAATTTATGTGTAGTCTCCCAAAGGCCTTTCTGTGCACATCTGCATGGGATAACACTGCCAAATTCATGCAAATTGCATGGACTGCGTGCTTTTCCTCAAAGAAACTCACACACATGTAGAAACAACATATTTATGATTTTGGTCGGGCCTCACCCACTTCTATCTTGGGTGTACCATGACAATATGCCCAAATCAGGTTGAAATCTAGACTTGGGGTCATTTAAGGACTAGGAGGTACCTACATGAGGCCCCATATTCACACTAAAAACCATTTTTGTAAAAGATTCTATGAGTCCTATAAATATAAGCTCGAGGTATTCAACAAAGTAAGAGTTTATATGTATTGTTATGTTGTTGGAATTTCTCCTTGATAATCCATCTTTCTAATAGAATCTCTCTAGCATCCATAGCAAGAGCCATTCTTCTCTCCTCTTGAGAAGCTTGGTAGGTAATCATTCATTGTTATCATTTCATTGTAAGAAGAGAAGGAGCTCTATATTGGGGACCTGAAGGGCCCTCTGAAGGAGGAATAGGAGACTCATAAGTCCCTATATTTCTCCAAGGTGTTATCAATAAAAAACCTATCTGTTGGTAACAATTTCTTGTTCCTATTTTTAATTTTTAGTTGTATCTCATGCATGCTTAGTTTTGTTGTATTTTCTTCTTTTATTTATTTTTTTACTTCATAGTTGGCTCACTAACCAACTAATGTTTGACTATACTAATTTGTTGTCTTGACAAGGTAGCTAAGTGATTGGGTTTTGTCCACTCAAGTGGTAAAATAAAAACAACACTCATGAAGGTAGGTTTTCACTCTTCTTGTGATAGTGTTGGGATTCAAAATTTTCTGGGGAAAAGGTCCTCTTTTGTTCCAAATTCCACCTACTCCTTCAATGAAAAAGTATGGTGCACTCTGATAGTAGTGAGTAACGATGTACTATGCACAATAATTCCTCAAGTTCAACCCCCTATAATAGTCTTTTAGTGCAAGGTTTAGTATAAACAATGGTGTCTAGAGAAATGCTTGTCAACAATTGTGAGTGAGGTACAATTTCTGAGTGGCATCAAGGTTGGAATTTTGAGATTAGTGGACAATTCTAGAGATATTTCCAAGAGACTATAGGCCAAACTCTAGGTCTTGTATTCTTGATACATATTTATAAGGAAAAACGATGAGGAAATTATTTGTATACTAGATAGATATTCAACGAGAAATGAAGACATAAATAAGAAAAAAATGGTTGGGGTATGTTTCCCAGGCCGACCTTTCATAATATCTTCATGTATTTGGTGTTTCCCTTGGGAAAACCTAAAGTTGTCTAGGGGGATATGTCTCATTTATTATCCTTTACTCTACAATTTGTAATCAATTATGTTGCCCACTTTCTACTCTTGCAAATCCTATGTGATTCATTGAAAGCTACATATAGTTTCATGTTTGTAGCTCAAAGGATATTTTTGGATTTTTTTCATGCATGAATTTCCTCGTGATAATGATTCTAAGTGGATTTGAGAAACCTCTCCTCATTATTTAAAAAATATGACACACTTTGAATTATCCCTTCTGTTCTTTTGATTTTACTTTTGACACCACTAAGTTCCTTTACCATTGATTATTTCACCATCTGATTGCATGCCATGGTGATTTTCCTTTGCCAACCATTGATTACTTTAGTCACCAAATGAGACATTTCAAACACCCCCCTTACATGGAGAGGCAGGATGTGTGGTGTCTCCTCAATACACTGTTGTATTTTCTCCTTATAAACGTAGAAAAATGACATTATTGTCCATTTTCCTATTCTTTTTCACAGTATGCCACAAAGAAACATACCTCACCGCCAAGCATGGTTATTGCGTACCTTCTGAGAATTGAGTTTCTTCTAGCTCCCTCTAAGCAACTAATGCAATCAAAATCAATAACCGTGCATAGTCAAACTTCGTGCCTTTATCTTTTGCTTCCATGTAGTCAATTAAAACCTGGTTCAACAAAAACGTCTCCCAGTTCATCTACATTCCTGTTACACATTTTTCGATTGTTGTTATTACTCCTTCTACCACTTGGTATCCGTGACATTTCCTGAGTGATTTGCAAGTCAAAATCTGCATTACAAATATGACAGTATCATCGTTAATGATCACAACATCCAATCTGTGTGCTACTATGTGCATGTTTTATTTTTCCTTCATCCTTTCCACTAATTCTTTCTCTTGAGTCTTATCCATGAACAAAGGTAGTGGGACTTCCCCCACTAGCGATAATCCTGTAATTTGCACAATAATTTGGGTGTCAATTGACACTATCCTGTCCAACTAGAGGAAACCTCCATGGGCATAAATCAATAGTAACTTAACAAATATGTTAATTTATGCACATCTGTCAAAATGTGGGATCTCCAACAGGTTCAATATACATGTTCATTGCAATCTTCTTGCCCACTCCTGCAGCTCAATTGTGATTGTGAGTGATTTTGGACTAAGTCATGTATGCAAATAGTTTTTGGTGCTAAATCTAGAAATTTCTTCAGGTCTACAATATTGTGGTATGAGAATCACAGACTTCCTACTATGCCTAAATTGTCTCTCTGAATGTTGAAACTAGGTGGAATCATCAATGCAACGAAGTCATACTTCGACTCCTTTGGAAGTCTAACGGGGTTTGTTGTTGGCTTCCTCAGAAACACATATTCTCTTGGAAATTTTAATGGATCTGATGCCTCTGCTCTCAGGGTTTCTTCATGTACAAGCACTGATTCTTGCTTAGTGTGTGGTTTTTTCATCTACGAAGTGAATTCTCCTCCCTTTGGTGGCACCATGGATTTTTGCAATTCTACTCTATCTTCAACTCACTCAGATCTTTGTTCTCTTGGAATTTTAAAAGAACTATGACCCTTAATCATATTTCCTTGACTTCTTTTATAGGATATTGATAGATGTTTCATTCCTCTTCGCACCAAAATTTGCAGTCCAATCTGATTTTGTTCATATTCAATTCTCATTTAGATTTTGCATTAATGTTGTATTTTCTAACAGATCGTGGTCTAGATTTTCCATCCTGTCATAATCTTGTCATCATTTTTCATTTATGAAAATGTGTTTTTTCCATCTCTCCATCATTTTTTCCATTTAATTATTTTCCCTTCATCTGCACAAAAATTTATCCTGGCTCTTTTTATGTGCAATTCAATTCTCCTTCCCGCACACCTTCCTCTTTCTTTCTTCATTTCCATGCCATTTTCTTGTTCATCTCTTTTTATACTAATTTGACTCTTTGAACAATTCCCAATTTAGAACTTCAAGTCTCTTGTCTCTTCAAAAAAAAATAATTCTAGTATAATACAAATACTACAGTACACGTACTGCGCACTCGGGATAGTGTGTGGAAGGACGACTATCCATATATAGTTTCAGTCGACGTTCATTGAATAGTCCTTCAATGATTTCCCCATTCAATTTCTCCAACTGGAAAACACCTGTCTTTGCCAAAAATATTATCACATATGGACCCAACCAGTGCATTTGAAATTTTCTAGGGTGATTCAAAAATTTAGTGTCATAGAGAAAAACTAGGTCTCCCATATGGAACTTCTTCTGTTTAATATGTCTGTCATGACATGCCTTTTCACATGTTTTATGAACCTACTGATGAAATCCGGTGATGAAGTAGTCTTCCTCCATTTCCACCAGCTCTGAGGGCCCTTTCTCTACTGTTTCAAAATCCATGAGATGTGTCAACACGATAATGCGTATACTTGGCACAATGAACTCCATGGGCATAAATTCTTCCTTGCTATATACTAATGAGAATGGTGTTTATCCTGTCAAATTCTTACATGTGGTATGATATTCCCATAGTACTTAAGGAATCCTCAGGTATCAATCATCTTGATTTAGATTATATATTTTCATCAACACATGCTCTAGAATCTTGTTAAATGCTTCCACTGTTTTGTTCCCCTAAGGGTGATAATGTTGGCATGTTTTATAGGCAATGTATGCTTGTCATTGATGGCAAGTACAACAATGATGATGGCTTGAGTACAGGTAAAGTATTTTGGGGAGACGCAGCAGAGCAAGCTCGTGAAGACCAGAAGAGATAGTGTAGAGGTGCACGCAAAGTGAAAGAGTGTGCTTGTTCATTTGATGGAAAATAGGTAGGTAAGGAAGATCAACAGTGATGATGGCATGGAAAGATCAAAAGTGTAAACTCCATTTTAGAGTTTCGGATACCGGGATTTTGGATACCAGGAGTTGGAGATGTCAAGGACCCTCACAACATGAGTCCCGAAGCAGCGAAATGCGAAACAATGAAATATGTTGGTCCAACTACATTTTGAAGTTTTGGATACCTGGATTTCACAGACTGAGATTTGGAGGTGTCAAGAATAATCACATCAAGAATGCTGAAATCGCGATATGCGGAATCACGAAGAGATCTGGACCATCGAATCATCAAGAGTATGGACTGTTGATCTGACTCCATTTCAGAGCTTTGGATACTGGGAGTTGGAGGATTCAAGTGTTGAGACTCCTCATCACAGGAGTCCCGCAACGGTGAAATGAGAAACGCCGAAATACCGTTGATCTGACTCCATTTCAGAGTCTTGGATACCGGGACTTGGAGGTGTCAAGAATGCTCACATCAAGGATGCTGAAATGCAAAAATATGAATTTGCGAAAGCACTTGGTCATCATCGGTGGTCACATAATCGAAGAGTTGTAGACAAGAGCTCAAAGTGGCAAGCTCCATTTCGGAATTTCGGGGACCGCGACATGGAGCGTAAAGAAAAATTCACAATAGGATTGCTGAAATTCTAAAATGTGAAACATATTTTGGTTCAGCCTGTGGTCACAGTCAGTGGTCACATCTGTAGAAGATGAAGGAAGGAGCTGGTGCAACCAAGCTCCATTTCAGAGATCGTGACTTGGAGAGTCGAGATGCCTCACAACAGAAATGCCGAAATGATGGATTGCCAAAATGCCAAAATGCCGAAATGCGAAACACGTTTTTGCTCAACCTGTGGTCACATATACGGAAGATGGAGGAAGGAGCTAGTGCAACCAAGCTCCATTTCAGAGATTGTGACTTGGAGAGTCGATATGCCTAACAATAGAAATGCCGAATTGCCAAAATGCTGAAGTGCAAAATGGAGAAATAAATGCAAGACCCTACGGAGTCAATCCAATGGTGCAGGTGAATTTGAGTATGATCGGAGGTCTACTGTTGCACTTTAGAGTGTAAATGATAGAAATGACTGATGGCTTCTGCCATAGGAATCAAAGAGGCTTCAATGTGATTGCCAAAGAAGATGAAGAGGCTTGAAGCATCTTCCAGTGGAATGAAGACTATTCTTAGAGGTGATTGATAGATGGAAGAGCGTTGAAACTTGTAATTGCAATAGAGAGGATTAGCTCGATTATGATAGAGAATATGAAGAGTCTCAACTACCAGACATGCTAAGGAATCTCGGCATAACACCTAGTGACGATGGACGCGTGGGTTTAACCGCTAGAGAAGCCGAAGAGTTGCAATGATGATGAGACAGATCACTTGACATGAGGAGAAGATGCAGAACAGAGAGGGTGTGGAGGCTCGAGGGTGTGAAGCAGTGGAAATTAGAGTGGCAGTGAACACCCCGATGTGGAGAACATTGGCGTGGTGTGAGCATGCAGATGCATTGTGCATATTGCATGCACAAGGTGCACAGAGACTATAAGTATGCAGAATAAAAAAGAGATGAGTGTTGTTGTTGTTTATGGTGATTGACGTGTGAATAAGGAGGTAGAGAATAGCAATAGAAATGCACAGAAGAGGAATGGTGCATGGTAGGGACATGGCGCACAGAAAATAAAAGGCAGAAGAATAGAAAAGCGCAAGACTATGTGTAGGAAGACACTGAGGCAGACAGAGCAAGACAATGTAACATAACAAAGATGAGACTTGTAAGCCATTGATGAACTTTAAATCACTGTAATAAGTTTTAGCAGCAAAGATTTAAATTTCAGGGTGGTAGGGAGGTGTTAAGGAGGACTGTTGTCCTCAGAGGTTCAAGTGGGTGCTTGAACATAGGGAGTTGGAGCTTCCATCTGGTTATAGCCAGAAAACCTAGGGTGGTAGGGAGGTGCAAGGGAGAACTGTTGTTCTCTGTTATACAGGTTGGTGCCTGTCTGACTGGAAGTTAATGCTTCCATCCAGTTGGTGCTGGAACATTTAGGGAGTTGTTGCTTCCTTCTAGTGGGTTCTAGAGAAACTAGGGATTTGGTGATTCCTTCTAGTAGGTGCTAGAAAAAATAGAGAGTTGGTGCTCTCAACAAGTTGTAGCTTGCAAAACAGAGGTTGTAGCCTCACAATGAGTTGGAGCTCATATGTATGATAATGTACAGAATGTAAATATTACTTATCATATAAAGAAGAAGAGGTTTTTACCCTTTATGGTTTTCCTTAGGAAATATTTGTCTTTGTGTATCTCATATGTGTGAATGATTCTGAATGTTCTATTGCTTACTTCCTTGAATTATTGTGATCGTCATTGAGTGCTCTGTAAAGATTTTAAAATAATCATAATTGTTTAAGCACGATAACAACTGT
>ML783416.1:989769-1017437 GCA_009831015.1 Picea engelmannii | reverse complement strand
TATTATCTTGCTATTGTATGTAGATGACATGCTTGTTGCAGGGTCTAATATGCAGGATATAAATGTGCTCAAGAAGAAATTAGCCAATTCATATGCGATGAAGGATTTGGGTGCTGCAAAGAAAATCCTTGGTATGAGAATAAAAAGAGACAGGAAAAATCGCAAACTGATATTGTCTCAGGGTGAGTACACAGAGAAGGTGTTGGAGAGGTTTAGAATGCAGAATGCAAAACCATTTAGTACACCTTTGGCCAACCATTTCAAATTAGCTAAGGAAATGTGTCCCAAGACACAGGAGGAGATAGAATACATGTCCAGGGTCCCATATTCATTAGCAGTTGGCAGCTTGATGTATGCAATGGTTTGCACAAGACCAGATATTGCACATGCAGTGGGACTTGTGAGCATGTATATGAACAATCCAGGTAAAGAACATTGGGAGGCAGTAAAGTGGATTCTCAGGTATTTGAGAGGTACTACCACACATGCATTATGTTTTGGAGGTTCAGACACTTTTCTACAGGGATATGTTGATTCAGATATGGCAGGTGATAAAGAAAGCAGGAAGAGCACCACAGGGTATGTTTTTACTATAGGTGGAACAACAGTAAGTTGGATTTCAAAACTGCAAAAGGTTGTTGCACTTTCAACAACAGAGGCAGAGTATGTTGCTTCTACAGAGGCTAGTAAAGAGATGATTTGGTTACAAAGGTTTATGGAGGAATTGAGAAAGAAGCAGGAGAACATCAGGTTGTACTGTGACAGTCAGAGTGCCATTCAACTTGCAAAGAACTCAACCTTCCATTCAAATAATAAGCATATACAGTTGAGGTACCACTTCATATGATCCACCTTGGAAGATGGACAATTGAAGATGGAAAAGATACACACTAGCCATAATCCTGTAGACATGTTAACAAAGGGAGTAACCAGGGAGAAACTGAGTTCCTGCTCAGTTTCAGTTGGTCTTCAAGAATGAATATGAAGATGAGAAATTTTCCAGGTCCAAGAAGGTTCAGAGTCCAGCATATACAACAATGATGGAGTTGTTGAGATCAGTCTCCAAGTGGGAGATTGTTGGTTGTGGAGCCTGATTATCTTCATGATTTAGAGGTCTTTTACATTCAGCCGTGTTTATACCCCATGAAGTATTTACACCCCAGAAGTATGTACACTCTTCCACGCAGGGGAGTGCAGAGGGGGGGTACCCCCTCTGCGGGGTCCGGGGGGGCTATCCCCCGGCTGGGGGGTCTGGGGGCAAGCGGGGTTTGGGGGCGAAGCCCCCGAAGAAAAAATTGCCTTGTAAAAGTATATTGTAATTTCATTATAAATCTGGACCATTCATTATAAGGTCGTAGATCTAACGATAGAGATTATGTTAGGGTTTTTTTCCCTAGAAGGCAACCCTCTTTTATGAGGGAAATGTATTGTGGCTATGTAGGTTGGCGAGTATTGTATTCTGAGAGAGGAGACTGTGAGGGAAAGAAGTGGAAGTTACAATGGGTTTTGCTATAGGTTGTATCCCTTCATTTTGCTGGATAATAATAAAGAAAGGACCTGGCAATTTCTCTGGTGGACGTAGCCCACACTGGGTGAACCACGTAAATCCGTGTCTCTCTTGTATTGTGTATCTTCTGTGTTTTATTTCCACATTTGTTTTATTTTATTGCTTTGTGGTCCTGTTTTTCTAACAATACTAATCTTTAGCAGGACTAAAGAGGAGCATTTGAGGCACCTAATGCTAGTAATGAGGAGGTTACAGTAGGAGAAGCTGCTGATCAATTTGAAGAAGTCCTCTTTTATGAAGATAGAACTCATTAGCTGGGTTTCATGATCTCTTCGAATGAACTGAAGATGGATCTAGAGAAGGTGAAAGCAATCACAGAATGGTCGTCACCAAGAAGCATGTTCGAGGTAAGGAGCTTCCATGGATTAGCAAGATTCTATAGGAAGTTCATTAGAGACTTCAGTGGGATTTGTGCACCCATGATGGTTACAGTAAATAAGCGACACAAGTATTTTAAATGGATAGAGGAGGCTGAAAAGAGATTCAATATATTAAAGGAGAAGATAACGGAATGACCAAATCTGGTCTTGCCAAATTTCGAAGAGACATTTCACGTGATATGTGATGCGAGTGGAATTGCAATAGGAGCCATTTTGAGTCAGGATAACATGCCTGTTGCCTATTTCAGTGAGAAGCTGAATGAGACTAAGAAGAAATACTCCACATATGACAAGGAGTTTTATGCCATAATTCAAGCTTTGAAGAAATGGAGGCATTATCTTGTTCAGCAAGAATTTGTCTTGTATAGCGATAACCAAGCTTTACAATTCATAACCAGACAAGAAAAACTGAATCAGAGGCATGCAAAATGGGTTGAATTTATGCAAAATTTTACTTTTTTCATAAAACATATTGCTGGGAATGCTAGCAAGGTTGTTTATGCATTAAGCAGGAGATGTTTGATCATGCAGGAATTCCAGGTGAAGACCTTGGGGTTTGAACACCTTCAGGACATGTATCATGATGATGTAGATTTCAAGGAGGCATATGAGGCATGTGCTAATCCTATGTTGAGAGATAGGAGTCAGTGGATAGAATACGTGATTCAGGAAGGATTGTTGTTCAGAGGACATCAGTTGTGCATACCGAAATGCTCAATAAGGGATAATCTTCTGAAGGAAAAGAACAACAGAGGATTGGCTGGACATTTTGGCCATGATAAAATGTTTTCACAGCTGAGCAAATCATACTATTGTCTAGGTATGAGAAAAAAAGTGATAAAGTTTGTAAACAAATGTAGAATCTTCCAACATACTAAGGGGAAAAGACAAACACTGGATTGTATCAACCATTGCCAATACCAGAGAGGCCTTGGGATGCAATAAGCATGGATTTTGTGTTGGGATTGCTAAGAACACAAAGAGGCTTCGATTCCATATTTGTGTTGGTGGATAGATTTTCAAATATGGCACATTTCATCCCATGCCAGAAGACCAGTGACACAACGCATGTTGCAAATCTGTTTTTCAAAGAAGTTGTGAGACTTCACGGCCTACCCAGGAGCATTGTCTCAGACAGAGACACAAAATTTGTTGGTCACTTTTGGAGGATGTTGTGGAAGAATATGGGGATGAAATTGTCCTTCAACTTAGCTTATCACCCTCAAACAGATGGGTAGACTGAAGTGGTAAATATAAGTTTGGGGAATTTATTAAGGATTCTAGTTACTGAACATCATAACCAGTGGGATCAAATTCTGCCACAAGCAAAATTTGCATACAAAGACTCACCAAATAGGAGCAATGGAAGGATTCCATTCCAAATACTCCATGGAATGCAACCCAGGGGAGTGTTCGAGTTGAGAGACTTGGAACAGGGTGAGATCAGGAGCGCTGGAGCAATGGATTTTGCTATGGAGATGGAGCGACTCCATAGCTAGATCAAAGGACAGTTGGAGAATTCTAATCAGAAATACAAGCACATAGCTGATCCGCATTACAGGGAACTTCAATTTGAAGTAGGATCATATTTTAACACATCTCAGGAAGGAGAAGTTCCCTAGGGGAGCATATAACAAGTTGAAGATGAAAAAGATAGGACCCTGTAAGATCTTGAGGAAGTTTGATGCAAACACCTATGAGATTGAGCTGACAGATGGTGTGGGCATTTTCCCCATATTCAATGTTTCAGACCTGTATCTGTACAGGAAAGATGACATAGAAGGGTCAGAAGCTCAAGGAAAAATTCATTAGGATAAACAGATGCTTGTGGCAGAAAAGTTGCAGATGGAGAAAATTGTTGATCAAAGGATTGGCACGAAGACCAGAAGGAAAACCTATTTTGAGTATCTAGTCAAATGGAAGGGACACCCAAACGAAGATGCTAGTTGGGAAAATGAAGCTGCTATCAAGAAATACGGAAAATTAGTAGAGGAGCTCATGGACAGGAGTCCATGAATTTTTATCAAGGGGAGTATGATGCAGGAGCATTGTTGGCAAGTGCACTGACCACTCAACACGTGAGAGTTCTTCCAGAAATTCAATGTTGATAGTTGCAGCCAATTTTGAAATCCACCTTAACTCAGTGTTGGAATTTACCTTTGGAGGCATGCTTAAACTAGTGCCAAATTTTACCCTTTGAGGTAGGTTTTGAAAATCGCAAGCAGAGAAAGAGTTTCAACTATGGCTCTAGAGTGCGACTGGACTAAGATAACATAGGATGAATTTTAGAGTAGGCAAGTAGTCAGGGGAAACCCTAGATTTTTTTATTGAGTTAAGTAGAAGTTTGTACACCTAGATGGGGAGAGCGACAATATAGAGAGAAATTAGTTGTAAGAGAGAACTACGAGTTAGCAGGAGATCTCAGTTTTTGGGTTACTGTAATTTGAATGTATTTGGTAGCCGTTTCGACACTTGTGAATAGAACATAAGGAAAAATTGATCTAAATGCATGTGTGTGAATGTTGTTTGTGATTTTCTTGTTATTTCTATTTTCATGAACAAGTGAATGAATCTCCACAGAGGAGAACGGAACTGTGACTTTTAGTTTTCAGTTTCAATTGTTTCTCTTCAGTGGAAGCTCTACAAGGTGTGCATTGAGATAGAGAGGAACACAAGGAAATCAGGAGGAATTTCTCTGTGAGAAATACAATGGATCTGAATTATCAAAATCCCTCAGATGCAAGGAGTGCACGGGAAATCGAAGTCTGAACCAAATAAATCTCACGAGGAACAACACATCAGAAAGTGTTATTGAGATCCAGGAACCCATTCCCCAGAAGAAGCGAAGGCCAAGCCTTTGAAGACTTAGAAAATATTCTAAGTCTAAAGTGAGTAAAATCTTAGGAGGAAGAATGTTGTCGAGCGATGGATCACGGTGGAGAATATCGTGGACCATTTGATTTGAGGTAGGAGCACATGCTTTAATAGTGTGTAGATCCAAGAGGGGATATCTCGAAGATCTGAATGGACAGCGGAGAGCTCTTGAGGAGAGTCGCGAAATCCCACAAGCTGTTGGATCAAGTGGAGTTGCGAGGAGGTTAGTGATGAGGAAGATATCTAACCGTAGATTTGGAGGGTGTTGTGAGCCGTTGATCAAGTGCCTCAAGATTTCAGCATTTTGGCAACTTGGAGTACAAGGGTCAATAGTGTGGAACTCTTGATTGGTGGAACCCTGAAAAGATAGGAGCCATCAAATCTTCGAGGGCCTAGAGCCGTTGATCTGTGGTGGGGGAGATTTCATGGTTTCGGCAACCGGGAAGAGGAGTGGATAGCTCTGTAAGACACGAAGTTGTGAAACGTGAAACACCGAAATAAGCATAGCCATCGATCCAAAAGAGATCTGAGCTGTAGATCTCGTGTCATCGGGATTTCGGAATTAGAGACTTGGAGGAGCCAAGGATTCATTGTATTGGAAAGCCCGAGGTTGTGAAATGTGGTGTGCCTTTCTGGCCAAGTCCGTGGTTGTGCCCACGATCACAAGGAGTGGAGAGTGTGAGACTAGCGCTTGGTCATGCGGGCAAACACAGAGAAGTACATGTGGATTCGAAGAGGAAGGTTTCACCTTGGAACTAGAAGAGCCATTTCGACCCCGAACCAGAAGATCCTGACCAAGAGGTCACGCAGCCCTTAGGAGGGATAGGGGGTTTGCATCATGAATGCTTCCACTATTCCATTTTCCTAAGGATGGTAAGGTGTACTTTTCTGGTGATGAATCTATAATTCCTCTATTAGGGGTGCAAATGTCCTATTTAGAAAATGAGTACCCTGATCACTCATAAGGATTCTCGGGCATCCAAACCTTGTAACCACATTTTCAAAAAGAAATCATGCAGTAGTCTTCATGCTGCAATCTATGACCGGTTCTTCTTCGGCCCATCTGGTCAAGTAATTTGTCGCGGTAATGATGTATCTTTCCCCTGACCTTTTCATTGGTGGATTGATGAGTCCAACAAAATCAACTACCTATTTATGAAAGTTTTCAATGACTTGTGGCAATAATGACATTTCATCTCTCTTGGAAGGCTTCCCAACTCTTTGACAGACATCACATGTCTGACAAAATTAGTTCGCATCCTGATGAAGGGTGGGCCACCATAGTCATATGCACACAATCTTCTGAGCCGTCACTTTTCCTACATAACAACCTCCCACAAATCCTGCATGTGCCTTTTCTAGAATCAAATATATTTCATGTTCTAATACACAACATCCCAAAATACCATATATGCCTAAATTATACAAATTTCCTGCTATTAGATGATAGTCAGTTTCCTTCACTACTAATTGCTTCTTCTACACAACTATAAATTTAGGTGGGGCTACTCCTATAATCAAGAACTAGACTATATCTTCAAAATAGTCATCAACCATCTATACTACAAATAAGTGTGCATCTGACAAATTTTCATCCAAATTTCCTGCATCTTCACCTGATAATATGTGCGACAAATGATCCAGTCCTGATTTTAATCTTCCTTTCTTCACAATTACTTAAAATTCATATTCTTGAAATAGTAGTAGCCATATGCATATCCTCCCCCCCAATACTGGCTTATTGACCAAATATCTCAATGAAGAATGATATGCGTGCATTTTAAAGTGTGAACCCAACAAATAATGTCTAGATTTATACCATGCATATACCATTTCCAATCCTTCACATTATGTAGTAGTATAATTTCATTCCATAGTTGACAATTTCCTACTGGAAAATGCAACGGGGCGATCTAAATCTCATTCTCCTGGTTGTGCTAGAATGATGCCTAATGCTACAGATGATGCATCCACATGAACATGGAACTCCTTCTTCCAATATGGAAATATCAAAATCGGCGTGGTAACTAACTTCTGCTTCAACATATCCAAAAATTTTAGGAATTCCTCATTCCATTGAAATTCCACCTCCTTCTTCAACAAATTTTCCAATGGATTTGTTATCTGTGAATATCCCCTAATGAAATTCATGTAATACCCTATATGACCAAATGTTTCCCATAATTGTCGCATTGAATTAGGTAGTGGAAAACTAAAAATTACCACAATATTTGCAGGATCAACCAACAATCCTTATTTACATACTACATGGACCAACAAAATACCAAACAAAGAATAAAAAATGCACTTCTTTAAGTGTATAGATATCCAAAATTTCTTGCATCTATCCAACATCAAGCACAGAGTTTCAACATGGTTTTTCAACAAACTAAACAGTGTCCAGTCATCTAAGTATACTTCTAGGAACTAGTGAATAAACTCTTTAAATAATTCTACCACTCTAGAGAATATTTATGGTGCATTTTTTAATCCAAAAGGCATAACTATGTACTGGTAACATCCCCATTCTGTCACAAATGTAGTCTTATGTCTATCTTCCATCACAATCTTAATATGATGATACCCTGAAAATTCATCAATGAATGAGTAGGCTTCATGTCCTCCTACATTCTCTAAGACTTCATATGTAAATGGATTAGGAAATGGATCATGTAAGAAAGCATTGTTTCGTTTCCTCAAATCTACACAAATTTTGATTCCTCTTGTTTGCGACAGGTTCAATAATACTTGCTTCCAAAATCTTATTTGTATCTACTTTAACCTTTTGCTTATACATTGGGTTCAGTCAATATGGTCTCTACTTAACTGTATTATCATTTGGTTTGAAAGGGATCTTCATCTCTCTTAACTCTCCAACAATCCCTTTCATCTCTAAAAATGTAGTTGGAAATAGATCTCGATACTTGTGCAGTAAATCAACAAGATTTTCAACAATCTCTTCATTCTAGTAATCTCCTATGTTCACAAACTTGGGCTTATCCTCTGTACCAATATTCACTTTGTGTGTTCTCAGTGGATTTTCATATACATCATATTCAAGTTTTCGACCTTCTAATGTGCGTTCTCCTTAAGTTTATTTTATTTATAAATTTATTGTATCTTCATCCTCCTAGTCTTCTCCAGTGACATCATAATATTCCAAAACTTCTCTAACCATCACAGAATATCTATGCGCACTACATACAAGTACTAGTTCTATCAAGTCTTCTGATGCAAAGATATTTTCCTTGATAACTTGGAAAGTTGTGTCTACTGAAGGGGCCTCATCTTCAAAACTGAAAGTAACCTTAAAGTTATGAGTTAACTCTTCCAAATTTGTTGTCTCTCTGCGCATGTCCAACTATAATTACCAACTCTTTGAAATTGTATCCAAAGTGTGTATAAACAAGTGTATCCATTCTTGCTTCGGTAATGATCTCCATGTCACAATGCATTGTGTAACATTCTCTGTAGGAAAACTCAACCATATATATTTCCATGCAATATATTCATTTCCTGCTCCAAATTTAACCTATAATAACCTTCTACATTGCTGCCAATCCTCAATTTTGTCCTTATGCACAGCCCACCATCTTGCAGAAGTTGCTTTCAACATGATATCTAAAGCTAACAATCTTTGCTGATATGGTATCTCTAATTCAAATTCCTTTATAAAATAATCTATAGCTATTAGTCCATCATACTTCGGGGGATCACATGCCTCAGTTCCAATCCATCATAACGAGAAAGTAATGTGAGCACATCTTCCTATCGATACTTCATGTAATCTTTGTTTCTAATTCTCCAGTGCTTCTTCTGAATTTGATGCACATGAAATAATACTTTTCCAATTGAGTGCACCATTAGTATTAAGGTCCACATAATCATCCATCCATGCATTCACATTATACAGGTTATCAAGCTCCTTTCCCCTTATCGATTCCATGTATCTTCTTCCCTCTATGGGATCTAATGGCACAATAACTTTCTAGTTTGATACTTCAAAGAGAATTTATCTCTTCTCCAGATCAATCAAGGTTTGTTTATAAAAATCCCAATAAAGTCCTGATAATGTTGGATAAGGCATACTGCCATCTACTATCTCGATTACTTCAAAATCAAATATATTGTGCACTCCATAAATGTTAAAATTCACCTGTAATAGTCTTCCAATCGGGACAATCTTATGTTGATTCGCCAACCTCAACTGAATAGGTGACAATATTAAATTAGGTTTTACCATCGTCTCCCAGATCTACTTTAGAAGGAAATTCACATAAGATCCTAGGTCTAAAATGATATTATCCATGTCATAATATCTTATCTGCACATTCAATCGAAATTCCCTATTTGTCCTTCTCTTCCGATGTACTTGGTTAACTGTTGGCTATACTATAGGGGATTCTTTATCTTGTGCACATTGATCGATCATATCATCTAGTGCATTTAATGGAGTCTCATCCTTCATTAATTATAAACAACTCTTCAATAAACTTCCCAGCGTAATTACCTTCTCAACTTTCCTTTCTAAATGATCATATATTGGAGGCATGTCATAAACAAGTGGCCTGTCATACACTAGTGGCGCAGTCGAGGTCAATGTTATCTATTCTATCTCCCGTAGTTCTTTCATTGATTTAATTTACATGTCCCTCTCATTTCTAGGGTTAAACAACAGAGGAGGATCTATTGCTTTCCTTACCCATTGCTCAATTCGATTTCCTTTTTCTATCACATCAACTCTTATTCGGGCTCCTCTGTGTGTAACTTATATTACCTTAAGTCATTCATCGTGTTCCTCTACAACTATCATCTACACATTCATGTATCTCTTTTTCTCCACTTCACGATCAATTGTGGACAACCTTTTGTCACATGGTCCAATTGTCTATAGTAAGTGCGTGTCGTGCAAGGATTCAGACAGTCTCACACCAAATGTCTAGGTTGATTACAGTTATAACATATAATTGGTCCTCTTTCTTTTCTAAATCCTCCTCTTTTGCGACCTATGAATCCTCCTCTTCCTCCTTGATTATAAACTCTCGAGGTGTTATACTGCGATACTCCTCCTTCTATTTATTCTTCCCCTTGGACTATATATGCATCCGCAATGCAATCTCTCATAATATCAAATGCACAACAATCCTTTTCATCATATCCGACATTGTTAGAAAAATTATAAAACATGTTTCTAACAGTGCTCTGGTACTTCTGTATCAACAGGAAAGCAGTAGGATGATGACTCAACATTTTACATATCTCACACCATACTCCTAAAGGGTTCAAAGCTCCTGTAGCCAAATATTGTTGAAACATTGGACACTCATTCTTATGATGACCTTTTATTTTGCATGTAATGCATCAAACTTCCTTGCATTTTTCCTTCAATTTCACAAGCTCCTATAATTGAATAGTTAGTGCCACTAATTTCAACTAAATTTGATCCATCCTCATGCCATTCTCTCCTACAAGGGATGCTTCCAATTTCATAACGATTTCTAGGGATTCTTATTGCATCATAATATTCTATTGCATCAAAGGGACACATATATGTGGTAACAATCCTGCAATAAACCACTCCATATGTTTCTCATCTAGAATTTGTAATTTCAACTGATCCATCAATATCTCGAATATTTGATCAAATTATCATACTAATTCATTCACCAATTGCTTGATCTCTTTCAGTTATGTAATGCACTACGAATTTGAATTCATCTTCTGAAATTCTTTCAACAAGTCTTGACTGATATATTCCAACATCCTAGCTTGTCCCGTAAGTGTAGTGGACTGATACATCATAAACCAAAGTAATGCATGCTCTCTAAATGTTGTTTCCAACTGAACAATCTTTGCATCATCATCCTAGACATTCTTCACTATCCAAATTGCCTCACAAACAAACAATGCTCTAGATATTTTAAACCTGCTCTATGAAAGACATACATTCTTAACATGGGATCTACTCCCTCCATCACATACTACGCAATATTCTTCCCTGGTGACATTAATTGATTCTAAATTAGTGTACTACTTCCACTACTCTGACTACCTTTACTGCTACCTTTACCTCCTTCACTAACTACAATTGATAAAAATTTCAAATGTTGCCTCAGTCCTTGGAGAGACACACAGGGTTGTGGGTTCGACGCATATTTTGGCCTGAGTGGGATCTAACGTATCTTCTTCTATCAGACTGAGTTGATGATATTTCCATTATGTGCATAGTATTTCTTTGATATGGAGTATTACACTAGTGTATCTTTCCTCAAACGCGTTTTGCTACTCTTCTCTATCAGCCATAGTCCTCTTCCTATTATACTGAAATATTTTTCCACTACATAATAATCAAATATCTTCATCTTTCACATAATATTCTTCTCTTGTCATCCTCTTCCCATATGTTCATTTTATCTTTCTTGCATCCTTCTCATACACTGATACCATCCCCTAGTTAGCCCCCAGTCCCTCTATGTGCATGAAGGCACTTACCTACTAGTGCAGTCAAATTCCATCTTCATAACCCCCTTATCATAGAGAAACATCTTGATACAAGTAGACAACGACTTCAAGTATCTTCTGCATAATCCTTTAAACAACTCTCTTTCAACATTGTTATATGGTTGAGTATAATCTATAGAAAACTTGGTAACATAACCTCCCAACACACTATCCAACCAAAAATCAATTGCGCTTGAGATCTTATTAATTATGATATTCATTTACTGAATCAAATCAGGGGTCCACCTCCTCAAAAACACAGTGTGGAAAGTTATGTTTTGTTATGTTAATCTCTATTTCCAATCAGCAAAAACATTCTGGAAATCAACAAAGAAAATTTCATGTGAATTTGTAAAAAATACCTCTATAACCATTGTTCTAAACTGATCCATGGGTTCTTATTCTAACTTCTGGAAAACTCGTGCTCCTTCGTTTCTAACCATTGTCTAATATATTCCTTATTTGGCCTCCACATTCCCCTCAGTAACAGATCCCAGTCCCAACAATGGAACCATTTGTTGGAGAATAGTGGGCAGACTTGGAGTTCAACATTAATTCATCAACAAAACCCTAAAGATATTGTCCCTTTCCGCATAACCCACAAGCAAGTGATGTCTCACCCAAGGTATCTATGGGGACTGCAGGAACCATGTTTCCACAGTCATGAAGGGATGTGAGGCATTCATTCTTACTATCCTACTTAACATTCATTCATTATACCATATAACATGTGTGTAAAACCATTAGATAGCATATTCATATTAACCATTCATTCATTAAGTGCGCGCAATAACTAGAATAGTAAACAAACACATTACAACATACACAAAGACACCATATTTAATGTGGTTCACCCCAAACTGGGCTACGCCCACAACAATTGGCTTCTTGTATTATCATTCATAATCATCTCTTACAAAAGGTGCGCACTGCGCTCATACATGATAACTCAGTTATACACCAAAATTCCCTAGTCATTCATGCATACAATGCACACTTATCTCTTCACTCATACTCTTCCATATACTAACTAATGCATAGCTAAAAAAATTCAAAACAACCACTACCACCACTCCTTAAAATTTAAGTATTTGCACCCAAAACCCATACATATTTATACATTTATATTAGGGCTTGAACCGTTACAACATGGAACAAAAATTCTAACTACTTCTAACTAAATTCCTCGTTTCATGTGCGCTACTCTTAAAAGTTCACTAACTACCTTCCTTTTTTATGTTCACACTACTCCTTCGCCGACTTATTGCAGGGTTTTCTCCTGCATGATTCCCAAAATTGGTCCCAAATTGTCCTGCTCCAACAACCATCTACGCTTAACCTATACAAATTCCCCACTATAAGATAATAATATGTTGCCTTTACTACTAATTGTTTTTTCTGTGCAATTGTAAATTTAGGTGTATCTACTCATGTGCTCAATATTTGGAAAATATATGAAAAGTAATCATCAACCATCTGTACTATGAACAAGTGCGCATATGGTAGAATGTCATCCAAGTTTCCTACATCTTCCTTTATTAATATGCATGCCAATTGATTAGGTTCCGTATTTAATTTTCTTGGTTTCACAATCACTTCAAAATCACAATCCTGAAATAATAACAACCACATGCTTATCTTTACCCCAACAATGGATTGTTGACTAAATATCTCAGCATAGAATGATCTGTGTGCATCTTAAAGTGTGATCCCAACAGATAATTCCTAAACTTTTGTAGTGCATACACAATTTCCAGTCCTTCATGCTCTGTAGTAGTGTAATTATGTTTAGTAGTCGACAACTTTCTACTAGAAAATGAAATGGGATGATCCAAACCTCATTCCCCTGGTTGATCTTGAACTACACCTAATGCTATAGATGATGCATCTACGTGTACATGGAATTCCTTCTTCCCATTTGGAAATACTAAAATTGGTGGAGTAACCAGTTTTTGCTTCAAGGTATCCAAAATTTTCTAGCATTTCTCATTCCATTATAACGTGGCCTCCTTATTCAACAAATTTTCTAGTGGGGTTGTGATCTACAGGCATCCCCTAATAAAAAAAAAATAGTACCCTACATGACCCAATGTTGCTCGCAGTTGTCGCACTGAAGTAGGTGGTGGCATACTAACAATAACAACAATCTTCACATGGTCAAGAAAAATTCCTTGCTTACATACGACATGACCCAACACGATACCAAATGGTGCACAGAAAATGCACTTATTCAATCTCAAGGAAACATATAACTCTCTACATCTATCCAACATCAAGCGTGGAATTTCAATATGGTCCTTCAACAAACTGAATGTTGTCCAATCATCGAAATATATTTCTAGTAATTTATAAATAAATTATTTAAAAGTCACAACAACAACTCGAGAAAATACTGTTGGCAAATTTTTCAATACAAAAGGCATGATTGTATACCAATAACATCCCCATTCTATCACAAATGGTGTCTTATTCCTATCCTCCTACGCAATCTTAATTTGGTGCTGCCAAAAGAATCCATCAGTAAATGAGTAAGATTCTTGTCCTCCTACATTCTCCAAAACTTCATCTGTAAATGGAGTAGGAAATGAGTCATGTAGGAGAGAATCATTCAATTTCCATATATCCATGCAAATGATGAATCCACCCGTTTTCTTGTCCTGGACCACCATCAGAATTATCCATTTTGATTCTATGAGAGGTTCAATAATCCCAGCTTCCAACAACTTTCAACATCCTATCTATTTCTTCTTTCAATTTCTTCTTATATATTAGGTTCAATTGGTATGGTCTTTGCTTCACTTGCTTGGAATCTAGCTTCAAAGGGATCCTCATCTCCCCTAACTCCCTAGAATTGTTAGAAAAATAGGATCGTAGAGAAATAAAATAAAATAAATGTCGAAATAAAACTAAAAATATACATAATACAATAGAGACAAAGATATACGTGGTTCACCTAATATGGGCTACGTCCACTAGAGAAATTTCCAGATCCTTCCTTTATTATTATCCAGCAAATGAAGGGATACAACCTACAACACATCCATTGTAACTTCCTCTTCTTTCTCTCTCAGTCTCCTCTCTCAGAATACAATATTCACTCTACTACCCACACAGTCGCAATACAATTCCTCATAAAATAGGGTTGTCATCTATGGAAACAAACCCTAACATAACTTCTACAGTCAAATTTGCAACCTTATAATGAACGGTAGTTGGGAACAGGTCTTGGTATTCATGTAGTAAATCAACAATCTTCTTGATAGTTTCTTCATTCCAGTAATATCCAATGTGTGCAAACTTGGGATTATCCTTCGTACCAATATTCACCTTGAATGTTTTCAATGGCTTTTTAGACATGACAGATTTGAGCTTGGGTCCCTCTAATATGCGCTCTCCTTTGGTTTCTAGCACTTGGAAATTTCTCGGGTGATGCAGGAGCATAGTCAGCAAGCACACGTGGCAGAAAAACTCATCTCTTGGGGATCATTTAGGAATCTGAAACGCTGGGAGTTACTACGAATATTTTGGAACTGATTGGAAAAATGGAAGAATATCAAGTGCTTGGAAGCTGATGATCATGAGTGATCTGGGAGTTTCACTCCTAGCCTTAAATGTAATGGAACTTAGGTATCATTTAGGTTTTTGTTTTGAGTCGACGAGTAGTCGGGGGGAACCCTAATGACCCTCTGAGATAAATAGAGGTTTTGTATGCCCAAATGAGGTTGTTGTGAGTTAGTAGGAGATTTCTAAGTTTTTAGTTGTTGTTTGATTAAAGTTGTAGCCATTTTTGTTTTGAATGAATATAACAGAGGAAAATTGATCCAATGTGTGGATGATGTTATTTCTTGCAAATTTCTTGTTATTTTTGTTTCCGTAAATGAATGTATGAAATTGTGATATGTTAGTATAAGTTTCAATTATTTCTCTCAGGAGAGTTTTGAGTGCAAGGAGTGCACATAGTCTGGAAGGAGTGCGTTGATAGAGGTGAGTTAACCTCAGAGAAGCTCAGGAGAGATACCATTGAATCTTCACCAACAAAAGTGCAAGGAGTGCATAGGAATAACATTGTGTTGGGTTCAGAGAGAGAGAGATAGAGTTACTGAACACTCTGTAAGGAGGAGCTCTACAAGGTCTGCATCGAGCAAAAGGAGAACGCCAGGAGGGAGAGAAGAATTTATTTTCAAGAAATCCTTCGGATCTGAGTTTATCGAAATCCATGAAATGAAAGGAGTGTGTGGGAAGTATAAATATTCATGAAGACCAAGCTCAATAGAGATAGCACTTTTCAGAAGTGAAGTTAAGGTCCAAGAGATGGACTCCTAGGAGGCGCAAAGGTTGATACCTTTGGATACTTAGAAAATATTCTAAGTCAAAGGAAGTCGGAAGCTCAGGAGGGAGAGAGAAAGTGGTCATTGGATCACTGATTCTAAGGACCAAAAACCATCTGATCAAATCAAAGTGCACAAGCCTTAGCGTTTTTCACACATAAGAGAGGGAACTTGCTAAAGTTCTGAAGTCCCGAAGTAATTTGGGACCGTTCGATCGTTCGAAGTAAATCTCAACCGTCTGATTGTCCGAAGTAAATCTCAACCGTCCGATTGTCCGAAGTAAATCTCAAGCATCGGATCGTATGAAGTAGATCTGAACCGTCAGATCTAAATAACAGGTGGCATGAATCTATGGATCCCGGGTAAAGACCCAAAGTAAACATCAATCATCTGATCCAAGAGGGCAGGTGGCATAAATTCATGGACTTTGGGTAAAGACCCGAACTAAATATCAACAGTCTGATTCGAGAGAACTAGATCTGAATAATTATTTTGGAAGAGGAAGATCTCATCTGTCAGTCTAGAAGCACTGTCAAGATCATAAGATCGACGATCATGCTCGATTGTGGGGCCAAAAAGTGAACGGACGTTAAAATTTTGAGGGCAGGCCACAATCAAAACCATGGTATCGGTGAAGACGTACATGGTAGATGGAGGTAAATTACGGGGAGAAAAGTGGTTGATCCCAAACCACTCTTGGGCACCCACAATCATGTGTTTACACAAGGACCTAGACCGAGGTCACATGCGACAAGGGGCTAACAAGAAAAGATCTAGTACCTTAAACTTGAGAGTTCAACAGTTGCGGAAAGAGGTCGTGGGTGCCATAGAACCTACACCATAGGATTGTGAGGACATATATTAATTCTCAAGTGATACCATTAAGGTCTCAGAGATCCAATTCATCTCAGAATTGAAGATCCTTGATCAAGAGGTCGCATAGCCCTTAGGAGAGAAGGGGGGGGTTGCATCAAGTGGTATTAGAGCTGAAATTTTTCTTGCAGACAACAGGAAAAGAAGAGGAGGCAAAAGAACTTGAAGTTGTATTATGTGTGTGAGAGACTGTCAACACAATTCCATCGAGGATATGAGTAGAGCCTCCTTTAGCCAATCGGGATGTAGAAAAATAAATGCGAGAGCTTCATGCAATATTAGAGGTGATGGAGGCAGTGTAGAGGAGAGAACTTGATGTTGGAGACATCAGTGATGCTGAGAGTGAAGAAGTAGAAGTCGAGGAAGTTGCAGGGGAAAATGTTTCCAAAGAATGCTTGCTGAGAGCATTTTTTATATTGGGAGCTAGAGCCAAGATAGAGGTCCCAATGTATGAAGGAAATTTGGATGTTGAAGAGCTACTGGATTGGATAATATCCATGGACAAATATTTTGACTATGAAGATGTCGATGAAGAGAAAAGGGTGAGACATTTTGTGACCAGGATAAAAGGACATGCAACACTGTGGTGGGATGAACTGTAGGTTGAGAGGAGAAGCAAAGGAAAACAAAAGGTAAAGTATTGGGAAATAATGGTAGCCAAGCTGAAGGATAAATTCATGCCCAAAGATTATCAGATCAATTTGTTCAGGAAGTTGCAGAACTTTAGGCAGAAGGATATGAAAGTTAAGGAGTAGACAAAGGAGTTCTACAAACTGAACATTAGAACTGGACAAAGAGAGAAAGATGAAGAAATTTTTTCCAGGTATATAAATGGCCTAAGGTATGAAATCCAAGATGAGATCAACATGATGTCAGTAAGGATAGTGGAGGATGCTTATCAGTTTTCACTGAAGGCATAGGAGAAGTTGACCAGAAAACAAATTTAGAGATACAGAGATAAAATCCCAGTCCTGAACAAAGGCAATGGAGTTTCCCATGAAAAGTCACACAAATCCAAAGATGATACTGAGAAACCACATAGTCACTCGGAAAGAGGAGGAAGTTCCTGAGGAAGACAAGATGGTGGAAGAAGTTATTCTAGAGGCAGAGGAAGAAGTAGAGGAGAAGTAAGGTATTATTCTTGTGGAAAGATAGGGCACATGTCTTGGGAATGTCCCAAGAAAAATAAAGAAGGAGGAGGTGAAGCTCACATTTCAGAAGAACAGAGAAGGAATGTTGAAGAAGAAGGAGTAGAGGATGGAACATCCCTGATATTGCGAAAGGTTCTCTTAAAACTAGAGGCAGAAGTTGAAAATATAGTATAGAGGAACAGTCTATTCATGACATCTTGCAAGAATAAAGATAGAGTATGCAAGGTGATAATCGACAGTGGGAGCACTGATAACCTAGTATCCACAGAGATGGTGGAGAAATTGGAGCTGGAGACACCTGCACACTCGAAATCATACAAAGTCTCGTGGTTGCAGAAAGGACACCAGGTAATGGTTACTAAACAATGCTTGTTTGAATTTAAGATAGGAGGATATAGATATGAAATTATATGTGATGTAATTCCCATGTATGTGTGCCATATTTTGTTGGGAATACCATGGCAATTTGATAGGAATGTCATTCATGATGGGAGGAAGAATACATACACCTTGGATACGAATGGTAGGGTGCACATGTTGCTGCCAATAGAGGAGAAGAAAGTGAAAGAGTAAGCCATCACAAGCATACTTCTAATGAGTGGGAAGGAACTCTTGAAAGAAGTTAAGAAAGAATAGGAGATGCAGTTTGTTGTGGTGAGGAAAACCAAAGTTATCCTTACAAGTAATTCGATGGATGATTTGCCTAAAGAAGTTCAAGAATTGTTGACATAGTGGTGGATGAGTTGTCTAACTCATTGCCACCCATCAAAAGTATCAACCATCATATTGATTTGATACCAGGAGCAATTCTGCCAAACAAAGCAACATACAGACTGACACCTTGAGAGAATGAGGAGGTAAAGAACCAAGTCTAGGAATTGTTTGACAAGGGGTTGGTCAGAGAGATATTGAGTCCATGTGAAGTACCAACTGTGTTGAGTCCAAAGAAGGATGGAGGATGGAGAATGTGTACAGACTCAAGAGAGATTAACAAGATCACCATTAGGTATAGATTTCCTTTTCCAAGAATGGATGATTTAGTGGATTGTTTAAGTGGAGCAAATTTATTTTCTAAGATAGATTTGAAAAGTGGATATCACCAGACAAGGATGAGAGAAGGTGATGAGTGGAAAATAGCCTTTAAGACAAATGAAGGTTTGTACGAGTGGCTTGTTATTCCATTTGGCTTAACAAATGCCCCAATTAATTTTATGAGGTTGATGAATGAAATACTGAAAGATTTCATTGGCAACTTTGTGGCTGTGTATCTGAACAATATATTGATATTTAGTAGGACTAAAGAGGAGAATTTGAGACACCTGACACTAATGATGAGGAGACTACAATAGGAGAAGTTGCTGATAAATTTGAAGAAGTCCTGTTTTATGAAGACATAACTCATTTACTTGGCTTTTGTGATCTCTTCAAATGAACTGAAGATGGATCCATAGAAGGTGAAAGAAATCAAAGAATGACCATCTCCAATGAGTATGTCTGAGGTAAGAAGCTTCCATCGATTAGCAAGTTTCTATAGGAAGTTCAACAAAAATTTCAGTGGAATTTGTGCACTAATGATGGATACAGTGAAGAAGAAGTGTCAGTATTTTAAATGGACAGAGGAGGCCAAGAGGAGCTTCAATATATTGAAGGTGAAAATAACAAAACGACCAATTTTGATCTTACCAAATTTTGGAAAGACATTTCAAGTGAGATTTGATGCAACTAGAGTTGCAAATGGAGCAGTTTTGAGACATGATAATATACCAGTTGCCTATTTCAGTGAGAATCTGAATGAGACCAAGAGAAAATACTCCACATATGATAAGGAGTTTTATGCCATATTTAAAGCCTTGAATAAATAGAGACATTACCTTGTTCCAGAGGAATTTGTCTTGTATAGAGACAACTAAGATTTACAATTCATAACCAGACATGAAAAATTGAATCAGAGCCATGCAAAGTGGATTGAATTTATGCAAAATTTCACTTTTGTCATAAAACATATTGTTGGGAATGTTAACAAAGTTGTTGATGCATTGAGCAGGAGATGTTTGATTCTGCAGGAATTTCAGGTGAATACCTTGAGGTTTGAACACATTAAGGATATGTATTGTGATGATCCAGACTTAAAGGAAGAAAACAAAGCATGTGAAAATCCTGTGTTGAGAGATAGGATCCAGTGGACAGAGTATATGATTCAAGAGGGATTGTTGTTCAAGGGAAATCAATTGTGCATACCAAAATTCTCAATAAGGGATAACCATTTGAAGGAAAATCATAGTGGGGGATTAGCTAGACATTTCGGCCATGATAAGACATTTGCATAGTTGAGTAGTTCATACTATTGGCCAGGTATGAGAAAAGAAGTGATACATTTTGTGAACAAATGAAGAATATGCCAACATGCAAAAGGAAAAAGACAAAAAACTGGATTGTATCAACCATTGCTAATACCAAAGAGGCCTTGGGATGCAATAATCATGGATTTTGTGTTGGGAATAACAAGAAAACAAAGAGGATGTGATTCCATATTTGTGGTGGTGGATAGTTTTTCAAAGATGGCATACTTTATCCCATGCCATAAGACCAGTGACGCAACACATGTTGCAAATCTATTTTTCAATGAAGTTGTGAGACTTCATGGACTACCCAAGAGCATTGTCTCAGACAGAGACACAAAATTTGTCGTTAATTTTTGGAGAACACTGTGGAAGAAGTTGGGGACATATTTGTCCTTCATCTCAACTTATCATTCTTAGACAGATGGGAAGAATGAGGTGGTAAATAGAAGTTTGGGAAACTTATTGAGGAGTCTGGTCACTGAGCATCATAATCAGTGGGATCAGATTCTACCACAAGAAGAATTTGCATATAATGACTCACCCAACAGGAGCACTGGAAAGAGCCCATTCCAAATACTGTATGGAATGCAACCCAGGGGAGTATTTGAGTTGAGAGACTTGGAACAGAGTGAGATCAGAAGCATTGGAGTGGAATATTTTTCTACAAAAATGCAGAAGCTCCATAACCAGATAAGAGGATAGTTGCAGAGCTCTAACCAAGAATACAAGCACAAAGTTGATCAACATCATAGAGAACTTCAATTTGAAGTAGGAGATCAGGTTCTAACACATCTCAGGAAAGAAAGGTTCCCTAGGGGAACATATAACAAGTTGAAGATGAAGAAAATAGGGCCATGTAAGATATTAATGAAGTTTGGTGAAAACGCCTATGAGATTGAGCTTCCAGATGATGTGGGCATATCACCCATATTCAATGTTTCAGACATGTACCCTTACATGGAATATGACTCAGAGGGATCATAAGTTCAAGAGAAGATTCAGTGGGAGAAACAAAGGCCTATAGAAGAAAAACCACAGATGGAGAAGATCATTGATCAGAGGATTAGCAAGAAGACCAGGGGGAAGAACCATCTTGAATATCTGGTCAAGTGGAAGGGACACCCAATAGAATATGCCAATTGGGAAAATGAAGTTGATATCTAGAAGCATGGAAAGTCGGTGTAGGAGCTCATGGAAAGGAGTCCATAAATTTTTGTCCAGGGGAGTATGATGCAGGAGCATCGTGAGCGACCACATGTGGCAGGACAAATCGGCGCCTGGGGGTCATTTCAGAATATGAAACGTTGGGAGTTACTACGAATAGTTTGGATTTGATTGGAAAAATGAAATAAGATCAACCATTTGGAAGTTGATGATCACGAGTGATATGGGAGTTTCACTCCTAGCCTTGAATGTAATGGAACTTAGGCAGCAGTTAGGTTTTTGTTTCGAGTATACAAGTAGTCGGGGGGAACCCTAAGGACCCTTTGATATAAATAGAGATTTTGTATGCCCAAATGAGGCTGTTGTGATTTAGTAGGAGATTTCAAAGCTTTTAGTTGTTGTTTGATTAAATCTGTAGCCATTTTTATTTTGAATGAATATAATAGAGGAAAATCGATCCAATGTGTGGATGTTGTTATTGCTTGCAAATTTCCTGTTATTGTTATTTCCATAAATGAATGTATGAAACTGTGATATGTTAGTATAAGTTTCAATTGTTTCTCTCAGGAGAGTTTCAAGTGCAAGGAGTGCACATAGTCCACAAGTAGTGTGTTGATAGAGGTGAGTTAACCTCAGAGAAGCTTAGGAGAGATACCGTTGAATCTTCACCAATAGAAGTGTAAGGAGTGCACAAGAAGAACTCTATGTTTGGTTCAGAGAGAGAGACAAAGTTATTGAACACTCTATAAGGAGGAGCTCTGCAAGGTGTGCATCGAGCAAAAGGAGAACGCTAGGAGGGCGAGAAGAATTTGTTTTAAAGAAATCCTTTGGATCTGAATTTATCAAAATCCCTGAAACACAAGGAGTGTGCGGGAAGTTGAAATCTTCATGAAGACCAAGCTCAGAAGAGATAGAAATTTTCAGAAGTGTAGTCGAGGTCCAAGAGATAGACTCATAGGAGGCACAAAGGTTGAGACCTTTGGATACTTAGAAAATCTTCTAAGTCAAAGGAAGTCGGAAGCTCAAGAGGGAGAGCGACAATAGTCATTGGATCACTGATTCAGAGGACCAATAACTGTCTGATCAAATCAAGGTGCACGAGCCTTAGCATTTTTCACACACAAGAGAGGGAACTTGCCAAAGTTTCGAATTCCTAAAGTAATTTGGGACCGTCTGATTTTCCGAAGTAAATCTCAATCGTCCAAAGTAAATATCAAGTGTCGGATCCTTCAAAGTAGATATGAACCGTTAGATATAAATAATAGGTGGTGCGAATCTATAGATCCTGGGTAAAGACCCAAAGTAAACGTCAATCGTCCAATCCAGAGGGCAAGTGGCATAAATCCATGGACTTCGGTTAAAGACCTGAAGTAAATATCAATCATCTGATTCGGGAGAACTAGATGATAATTATTGTTTTGGAAGAAGCAGATCTCAGCCGTCAGTCTAGAAGCACCATCACTATCGTAAGATCGACGGTCACACTCGATTAAGAGGTACGTGGAAACTGAAGGTAAATTGTGGGGATAAAAGAGGTTGATCCCAAACCACTCTTGGGCACACCCGCAATCATGCATTTACGCAAGGACCTAGCCTGAGTTCACATGAAACAAGGGGCTAACGATAAAAGAGCAAGTACCTTAAACCCGAGAGTTCAACATTTGTGACAAGAGGTCGCAGGTGCCATATAACCTGCACCAGAGGACTGAGAGGACCTGTGTTAATTCAAAAGTGAGACCATTAAGGTCTCAGAGAGCCAATTTGTCTCGGAGTTGAAGATACTTGACTGAGAGGTTGCATAGCCCTTAGGAGAGAAGGGGGGGTTGCATCATCGGGTCTTCGTCCTCCAGGTCTTCTCCAACAACGTTATATAATTCCAAAACCTATTGAATAGTCACAGAATATTTGGGCGCACTACATAAGGGTAGTGGTCTCGTCGAGTCTTATGATGTAAATATCCTGCTTTTGATCATTTGTAGAGTTGTGTTGACCGAAGGAGCATCATCTTCGAAATTGAAAGTTACCTTGAAGTTGCGAGTCAAATTTTTTGAGTTTGTTGTTCCCTTGTGTACTTCCAGTTCTATATACTATTTCTTTGGGATTGTATCTAGAGTGTGTACAAAGAAGTGCATTCATTCATGCTTAGGTACCGAGATCCATGTCGTGGTGCACCGTGTAAGATAATCAGTAGGAAAACTCAACCCAATATACTTCTGTGTAGTATATTCAGTTTTTGTTTTGAACCTGATCTGTAGCTTCCTTCTGCGTTGCTGCCAATTATCTACTCTATCCTTATGTGCAGCCCGCCACCTTGCATGGGTCACTTTCAGTGCAACATCTAAAGCTAGCGATCTTTGTTGTTCTTAAATCTGCAATTCAAATTCTTTTATAATGGAATCTATATATGTTAGTCCATCATACTTTGGGGGATCACGTACCTCTGCTCCAATCCAATGCAATGTGTGGGTAATACGAGCACATATCCTTTTAGCTACTTCATGTAACCTTTGTTTCCAATGTTCTAGTGTTTCTTATGAATATGATGCGCAAGAACTAATACTTCTCCAACTAAGTACACCCTTGTAAGCAGGATTAACATAGTCATCCATCTGCGTGGTCACATTGTAAAGGTTATCAAGTTATTTTCCCCTTGTCGGTTCTGCATATTGTCTTCCTTCTGTGGGATCCAATGGTGCAGTAACTCTCAAGTCTCCTAATTCAAATATAATTGTCTCTTTTTCAGATCAACAATGGTTTGATCATCAAAATCCCAATCGATTCCAAGTAACATTGGATAAGGTTTATGATCATCCATTATATCGATTACTTCAAAATATACTATGTTGTGCACTCCATCTATATTAACATTCACCCCTATCAGACTTCCAATCGGAACAATATTATGTTGATTTTCTAGCCTCAACTGAATAGGTGACTAGATCAAATTTGGTTTTCCCATCATTTACCATGTCTACATCAAAAGGATGCTCCCATCAGCTCCCATATCCAAGACGATATTATCCATATCATAGTCTCTTATCTGCACATTAATTCAGAATTCCCTATTTTTTATTTTCTTGTGTTGTAACTAGTTAATTGTTCATTATGAAATAGGTGTTTGTTTGTCTTACACGTATTGGTCAATCATCCCACACAACATGTTTAATGTTGTTTCATCCTCTATTATTTCTAAATATCTCTTTAAGAAAATCTTAAGAGTACTTGCCTTCTTAATTGAACTTTATGTAATCGAGTAGTCATAGTGATCCAGATTTAGGAGTGGAACAAATTGATTAATATACTGAATACAATAAACACAGAGATATGGAGAATAACACAATTATCTAGTGAACAATATCTTCTATTAAATAATGAAATAGGCTAAAACTGTAAAACTGCAAAACTAAAACACTTGCTTGAATGGTGGTAGCTATATCTGAGAAGAGATGTGGCTGCTACACACATATGTCTAAGCGGAATGGATTACAATGAGGCTCCAGAGGCATTTTTGATATTAATCATGAATTCCAATACCCTAGACATCCAAAAACCTAACCCTATAAGGTGAAATGCCAAAAGTCATGTGGGCCCTATGGGTAAGTTGGTGTAATTTGGTACCTCAACTTCCAAGGGTCATAACTTTTGCATACGACCTCTATTTTAGGAGCGTGATAGCATGTTGGAAAGTTATTTCAGATAAATAAACATTCTACCATCAATCTCTGACTTCGTCTACATTTTGACTATGGTGAGAAAAAAAAACAATGTTTAGGGCCCAAAAATGGCCCTGGAAGTACAACAAGATGTGCTAACATGAAAACATACAAAATAATCCAGTTGGATTAGGTGATAGGCCACATGTATCCACCTGGAGGATGTGTGGGGCTTCAGACAACCCTAGAAGTGTAGAACCCACAATTACAAAGCAGTATAGAAGAATGTGTTGAACAAAAAATGGACATGAGGATCCAGTTGGAATAGGTGGGTGGCCACCAATATCCACCTGGATCACATAGGTTGGAGGCATGTCATACACAGGTGGTACAGTCAATGTTCCCCATTTTGTTTCTAGTAGATCCTTCCTTGATTTCTTATATGTGTCTCTCTGTTTCTGAGGGTCAAACATCAGAGGAGGCTCTGCTTCTTTCTTGACCCACTGCTCTGTCTAATTTCCTTGTTTTTTTGTACGAGCTCATGTTCTTTCTCCTCCACGCATAACTATTTCTACCCTTGGTTGATCATCAGACTCTTCCACTACTATCATCTGCATATTCTAGTTTCTTTTTTCCTGCCACTTTGTGATCAACTGTGGATAGTCTTCTTTTGTATGATCTAATTGTCTATAGTATGTGCATGTCATGCAAGGGTTCCAAAAATATCATGCCAAATGCCTAGGATGGTTACAGTTATAGAATATAATCAATCCTCTTCCTCTATTGAATCCTCCTCTTCCCATACCTCTAAACCCTCATCTTCCTCCTTTATTATATCCCCTCAGACTATTATATTGCAGTATCTATAATTTTTATCCGTCTTCCCCTTGAAATTTGTATGCATCTGAGGTGTGTTCTCTCATTGAATCAAATGTGTAATAGTTATGTTCATCATGCCCCACAGACTTACAAAAATTACAAAACAAGCTTCTGGTAGTGCTCTGGTACTTCTTCATCAAAGGAAAGGCGTTAAAGTGATGACCTATCATTTTTCATATCTCATGCCATACCTCACTTCCTGTGGCCAAGGGATTCAAGGCTCGTCTATCCAAATAATCTAAAAAGGCTGGACATTCGTTCTTATGATGACCTTCCTTTCTACATGTAACACACCAGACTTCTTCGTGCTTTTCCTTCCCTTTAGTAAGCTCCTGTAACTAAATTTTCAATGATGTTAACTACAACTGAACCTAATCCATCCTTGTGCCTTTCTCTCCTATAGGGGATGATTCAAACTTCCCAGCGACTGCTAGTGCCTCTGACTACGACGTAATATTCTATTGTGTTAATGGACATCGTATATGTGGTAACAATCCCACAATGAACCATTCCCTATGTTGCTCGTCTAGAATATGGAGGTCAACCAATCCATCAATATCTTGAATCTTTGATCAAAATACCATATTGATTCATTTTGCATTTTCTTGATCTCTTTTAGTTCTGTAATGCACTATGACTTAGACTTCGATTTATGGAACTCTTTTAATAGGGATTTCCTAATGTTTGCCAATGTTTTGGCTTGTCCCGCGAGTGCAATGGAGTGATACTTCATATACTAGAGTAATGTGTGGTCTCTGAATGTATTCACTAATTGTAAGATTTTCATATCATTATCCTGGACCAGCTTCACAGTCCATATTGCTTTACAGACAAACAAGTGTTGTTCCAGATATTTTTTCCTTGTTCCGTGGAAGATAGGCATTCTCAAAGTGAAGTCTACCCCTCCCATTGTGTACTGTGTAGTATTCTTCCTTGGTGTCGCTAACTAAATATGGGTTGGCATACTACTTCCACCACTCTGACTAGGTTTACTTTTATCCTTTCTTCCTTCACTAACTACAAGTGTTTGCAAAAAAGTTTTAGTTCTTACCTCATACCTCGAAGACGCACATGGAGTTGTGGGTTCGATGCAGAGTTTAGACTGAGTGGGGCTACTGGAATGTAATGGATCTCCTTCTGTTGGACTGAGCTAATGATCCTTTTCATTCTCATTCCTTTCTATGCACGGTATTCCTTCAACATGGAGCACAATGTCAGTGTCTCTTTCCTCAAACTCATTGTGTTTCCCTTCTCTATTAGCCATAATCCTCTTCCAAAAATACTGAAATATTTTTCCACTGTGCAACACTCCTATATATTTTTCCATCGCACCTTCTTCTTTTACCAGGATTCTCATCCCATTTGTTGCATATTTATTCTTTCTTGTGTCCCTCTCCTTTGTTGGAAATATGGCAATAACAGAGAGGATGCAGAATGTCAAGGTTGTCATTGATGGCAATCGTATGAAGGGTAGTCGACCCGATAGGAAGATGGCAATAACAGAGAGGATGCAGAATGTCAAGGTTGTCATTGATGGAAATCGTATGAAGGGTAGTCGACCCGATAGGAAGATGGTCGAGGTCGAGCGAAAGAAAATAGAGTTCGAGGTTGAGGTCAATCGAGCAAAAGACCTGTTGGATCCCACTCAAATTTATAGAAAGGTCGACAACCGTCAGATCTGCAGAAACAACGCAGGAGTTAAATTTCTACTATGCAGAGGAGAAATACCGGACAAGTCATCGGGATATAGGAGAGAGAATCTGAGCCATCAGATTGGAAGCAGACACCCGACAGCCGTCAGATCAGACAGTAGCTGCGAGGGAGATATTCCATCAGGAAAAGCCAAGGTGAAATCCCGATTGAATCTGGACCGTCAAATCCAGAAAGGATCAGGACCGTTGATCACAGCTCTGTACGGATCGGGGTTCGGGACTTTGAAATGTCCAAATCACTCGT
>ML783416.1:956560-980466 GCA_009831015.1 Picea engelmannii | reverse complement strand
AATTAACAAGAAAAGTTAAAAGAGGAGAAATACTTAAAGATCATAATCAACATTCTTTAATCCACATAACTTCTCTGTCAGTATATCTTAATATCTGAATCTAACTGAATATAGAGTACATGAATGTCAATGAATGGATATATTCATATTGGTGATATAAGGTTGATAAAGTTAAAAAGGATTAATTGTCTATGCTACTGATTCACCCCCCCCTCTCAGTAGCACGGTGTGTTCAACATCCTTCATACTCTTAGACCATCCCCTAGTCAAACCCCATCCCCCTATGTGTGTGAAGGAACCTAGCTACTAGGGTGATTATATTCTAACTTCATAACCCCCTTATCATATAGCAACATCTTGACCCAAGTATACAGTGATTTCAAATATATTCCACTCGAACCTTTAAATAAATCCCTTTCAGCAACACTATATGATTGGGTACACTCTATAGAAAACTCGGTAATATAACCACCCAATACACTATCCATCCATCAATCAAATACGTGCGAAATATGAATACTTACACTATTAACTTGTTCGATCAAATGTTTCATTCTTTTCATCTAACCTCTGTAACCACTCAATCAAAACTATCAGGAAATTAGCAAAGAAAATCTAATGTAAATCTGTAAATGCGTACCTCTGTAACCACTACTTCGAGATTATCCACAGGTTCTTGTTATGATCACTGGAAAACTCATGCTCCTTTTTCTCTAACCAATATCCTATCTCTTCCTTATTCAGCCTCCAAATTCCCTTAAGTCATAGGTCTCGGTCCTAGCAATGAAACCATTTGTTGGCATGCAGTGGGTAGACCTAGGGTTCAACGTGAATTTTCCAACAAAACCCTTATATATCGACCCTTTCGGCATCACCCGCAAGTAGGTGAACTCTCACCTAAGTTATCTATGGGAACTACAGGAACCATACTTCCATAGTGATGAAGGGATGGGAGTCGGTTCTTGCAACCATTCTACCTAGAATTTATTCAAGATTCCTTATATCATGTGCATAGAAACATAATAACATGAAACATATTTGTAATAACAAAACATATATCATATACGTGAAATAAATAGAACATCAAACAAATCATAACACATAGACACCATGATTAATGTGGTTCACCCAAAATGGGCTATGTCCACAATGACCAACTTCTTATTATATTGTTCAAATCATCCATTACAAAATATCTGCACTGCACTCATACATTATGTCTCATACAAAATTCTCTTGTCGTTATCCTGTTCATCTACTCACTAGATATCTCCATATCCCTCTATCTCTTTCTCTCTCTTTTTCTCCCCCCTCTATCCCAAAACCCTTACATATTTATACAATTACAATGTGACTTAGCCCATATCGATGGACCCAAAATTCCTAACGACTTCCAATAGTCTTCCTTATTTTGCACGTTCCAATCTTGAAAGTGCACCAACTATATTTCCTTCTTTTTTGCATGTTGATGTCACTCTATTTATGAAATATGCTCCTGCACAATTCCCAAAAATGGTCCCCAAAATTCTTTTCCCAACATCTATATATGCCCCCCCTCCAAATGGGTATGTGTGGAAAGGGGTAGATGGACTCCCTGCTAATATAGTAAAATTCGGAAGAACAAGTGGTTCACTAGTATTGAAAGGCAATATTCCAAAGGATAATATCCCAAAGGAAAAAAAACCACTACTCTAAGGAGAAGAGGCAAGAGGTCTTATTCCACTAATGGGAGTTACTAAGGGAGTAGTGGTAACTCCAATAGAAATCCCATAGATAGGTGGATTAATGCTTGCAATGGAGATGCCTAAGATAGGGGGATTAATACCCCCACTAGAATTTCCAAGTATGGGTGTGTTGGTGCCCCTAGAACCTGAAGTACTTCCATAATTATTCATTATAAACAATTGGTGTAGATGATTCATATGCATGATAGGAACTCTATGTGTGAAATCATGAATGCGTAGATGAAGTGGGCTTGGTGGGTTAATAAGGGGAGGGTTAAAGTTTATTGCATCCATATGAGAGATGTCCCTGATCTCAGGTGGCCCAAAATAATCCTATAGGGGAGAGGATGGAACCCTTCTACACATAGGTGTATGTCCATCCAAATTTCTTAAATTCCCTTTAGTAAAAAACTTTTCAAAGTTAGGCTCTTCTTGCAACTATTATCTCTTTGCAATAATGTTGAAGGTAATAGGAGATTCTTCTACTATCTCACTTGACTGCATGTCAAGTTCATTCAAGATTCACCTCGTAGGATGTGGCTTCATACTTTTAGGAGAGAGAGCTCTGGTCCTCTAATATTGATGGAGTAGTTGATTAACCCCTATGAAATAAATGAATTAGCAAAAGGAAAAAGTAAATCATAACATAAGGTTGTTTACTCTTTAATCACCAAGAACTCCACTAAATTTTTTATAATAAATAAATTACATGTAGATTACTATCCCAAATATTGGCTTAGGGTGGTTAGGACCCAAAACTAAATTAGTGAAGAGACAATAAAAAATCCTTTCGAAAATTGACTTGGGATGATTAATAAGGTCCAAGTCCAAATAACAAAGGAGTGGGAGATATTTATAGTAATTGTCACATAACAAACACACAAGGTGAAAGTACCCTCATGAATATGGGAAACCTCCAAGGGAGCTGAAATAGATTTTAAGTGTTTGTCTCATGTAACACAAGAACTTCCCACTTGAAGTCACCTAGCAAAAAACCTAAAGAAAGGCCACTAAGACTACCACTTCATAGATGGTGGTAGGGTGGAATAGTTTTGTTTCAAGTTTTTGCATATGGAAAAGAAATGTGGATCTTAGTCCTAGACATAAAACTTCAAAGAAATGGTGTCACCCTAAGGACTTTTCACTTCAACAAAATCTCATGTACATGCATAGCCCATTAAACAAGCAAGAGGGGATAATCTCAATACTTTCTCATATTTAACCCCATGCTTCAAATGTGTGTTAGGTGCAATTTCCTAACAAACATCTTCTTCTACTAATGGATTTACACTCCCTAGTAGTTCTAGTTTTGTTTTCATGACCTTGGAGAGTTTACTCTCCAACCTACACCAAGGAACAACACCTAAACAATGTGGGTTTTTTTATAAATAAAAAGTCTATATTTTAAATGTTAATCATTTTTTTAGATCCATTAGACAATAGATTCCCATGACTACAAATCACACCCTTCCAAACTTGCAAAAAGAACAAGTTTGAAAAGACAAAATGCCAAGAAAAATTGTATTTTTTCTTTGCATAAGTAGATTCTTATATCTAAGAGGGAATATGTTTGCCCCATGCTCTTACTTCAACAAACATTTGTATAAACATTCTTTTACTAAAATAAAGACTCATATAAATTTGTTTTTTCTTGAATATAGGTGTGTGTAAATCCTAGGAAATGTGAAAAAGTTACAAAAAGGACTGAAATTTTATGTTCATTAAATATACAATATGCAAGTAATAAGAAAAATATAACTTGTTGGACCTTGACCAAGTTTTGGGAGATCCTTGGTCAATTTTGACCTATTTTGGGACTTCGACAACCTATCGAAGATAGAGCGCAAGACGAAGAAGAGATTGCAGGATCTCGGCCCCTTTTTGGGTCCTTTTTGGGATTTGGGAATATGTAATGGGTATGGGATGTCGGCCCATGGGTTTACATATGTTTAGGCCTATTTTGTAAAGTATAAATAAGTAGCTAGGTGACATAAGTAAGAGGGGCCAACAAGCTAAGTGCTAAGTGCAAGTATGATTTGTATATTCTTTGTGCATATTGTGAGAGACTGTAGAGCTAAGTGCAAGTGGTTGTTACATACTGTGAAAGGATTTGTGCTAGACCTAGCTTGGGGAAGGAGGATATGGCAAGGTGCAAGCAGATCTCCTGTCCTATGCAGAGTAGGGTTTTTGTGGCTCTATGCATATAGATGACTGATTGAAGCTAATAAATAAGAAGAGTAGTTGGACGTAGCCCCAAGGTGGGGGTGAACCACGTAAATACTGTGTTATTCTGATCTGTGCGTTGTTCTGATCTATTTATGTGTTATTTGCTAAGTGCTTGATATAGATAGATAGATAGATCTACTTATGCTTTGTTCTTATGATGAATCTAGATGCTAGATCTGACATCGGTGAATGTGCTTAGTGCTTGAATCCACTAGATCTGATCCATTTATTTATGCTAAGTGCTTAGATACATTAGATCTGGGTGAATGCTGTGATGATTTGTTTTATCTGTGAAGTAGATATTGGTTAAATAATAACAAAATGACAGTGCTAAGTTCTATTAAGTATTGTAATCACAGATCTATGTCCCAGCTAAGGTTGCAGATACCTAAGTCCTGCAACCACCCCTGTCTCTACCTCGGGTAAGACTTCATTTTCTTTGCAGGTGTTACCGAAAGGGCTGGTAGTTAGGGTTTTGTTGGTGTGATTTTGTAGCATTGAACCCTGGGTCTGCCCCTGTGGAAACAAATGGTTCCATTGCTGGGACCTAAAACTGTGATTGCTGGGAATTGAGGAAGAATAAGCTCTATGGAAAGATCCGACCTGAAATTGTGAAATATCTATGTGTAGATCTGCCGCTCTAGTGTGCAACACTCTACTTAGTTTGACTAGCTCTGTGCTAAGGAAAAGAATTCTGATCTGAAGAAAAGAGGTAAGATCTGAAATCTTTGTGCTCTAATAAAGGTAAGAACATTGAAAAGTTCTAGATCTGAAAGCTTTGTGCTTTGATAAAGGTAAGAACATTGAAAAGTTCTAGATCTAAAATCTTTGTGCTCTGTAGAAGTAAGATAAGTGGATTTTTTTGTTTCAATAGTATGGATCTAGGTATATTTGATATATTCTATCCTATATTGAAAACTAGGGTATTAATAGATGAAACGAGATTTGATATGAGTAGATCTGATAAGAATAGTGAAAAATATGTTATACCTATGCATAGAAAGAATATTTGGACTAATAAGTGTATGTAGGACCCTAGAAAGAAATTTTTTCAAGTTAGCTACCATGATCCTAGCGCATAGTACAGGAAAGGGTGGGGATCATTCAAGAGAGGATTAACCCTCTGTTACAGTTGCAGAAAACCAAGACATTTTGCTAAGGAATGCCCTGGGAGAAGACCCAGTTTTATTTGTTGCAAAGTTGTGGACCATGAAGTATTGGATTGTCCTAGAATGATTTCTAAGCTTGAAGAATTGATTTATAAGGAAAATACATAATCTAAGATTATGATAGAATCCCAGAAAGAATCAGAAAAAATATTGCTAGAGATGAAAGAAACCCTGAATGACCACCGACATGTCATATTATCAGAGATATTCAAAGAAAAAGAATGTCTTGAAGCAAGAATATGAGACTTCGACATTGATTGTGTTATAGATGAGGAAACATAGGTGAATATTATGACAGAGAGAACCTAGGAAGCTATAGGGAGGCTTGCTATGATTCCTTCATTAGGAGGAATATGACTATTCAAAGGAAAGATGATAAACCTATGTGGAAAGCTCACCCAGATACCTATGAATGCCAATGGAACTTCGACAGAGGAAGATTTTGAGATTATTAGATTTATTGAGAAGAGTACCCCATTTACCATGCTACTAAGAAAACCTTGGATTGAAATAAATCAGGCCAGAAGGCAAGAAGAAGAAGAATTTTTAGAACAATAGAAGCAAGACTTAAAATAATTCATGACTAGAAGGATCACACACTTGATTGAAAACATAAGAACAAATGGAAGTTATTTAACACCAGAGATCCAGATGTCGAACTTGCAAGAACATTAGAAGACCCATATAATATTGAAGTACCCATTCTAGATAAAAAAGAAGGATCACCCTCGAATCTTAGGGAAGAATCTCAACAATGCGAAGTAACTTTGACAAAAGAAGATAAGAATCAGAACGGAAAAAGGCCTACCGAGACGAAGCTCACTGGGAAGAAGCCTAGAAAGCTAAGTAAGAAGAGAGATAAGATTGAAAAGTTGCAAAAGGTTCCAGAGGAAACCTCACAGAAGGGAAATTTGCAAAATTGGAGCTTCATTGGGATATCAAAACAGTGACACATGGCACTTTGCCATGGCGAAGCAATATAGCCATTGGGGGCAATATAACCATTATACCAATGCTCCGAATGGGTAGAAAGACATTTATGGATAGAAATCTCACCATCCAACCGTTGGGACCACGCCATAACAAACATAACCGAGTTAATGAAGGCTTCATACCCATTGCAAGCGACCCATTGCTGAGTTACCTATTTATCCCATCGCGCCATGCACCGCGAACACTTTTTCCAATTGAGATTTTGAGCTCATAGACTAAGTTGATTATATACATTGATCATCATGCTCTTGCTCTCTATTCCATTAATGTGTCTAAGTTACGTTCTGAACTCGAGATTGTTAACCCCGAGTGTGTATGTTGGATGAGTTGAGCATTGTGGAGAAAGTTGTTGAAGAAGTTCGGGTTGACCTCATGAATGAAAGAGTCATGCCGATGTCTACAGGTGTACAAGCATCGTCGACTAGAGGGCTTCCAGCCTCTCCGTCCACTGCTTACAGAGTTGGACCATCCCGACCATCAGATGAAAAGTGAACTGAGAACAAGGATGATATAGTGAATGCCAAATTGATCCCAACCATGTTACCCACCTATATACCACCTCTGAGCGGCACAATAAATCTAGATAGTGTTCCTAGGGATTTCAAATACACCTTGGTTACAACGTACCTATCGAAGGGGATACGTGCAGTTCAAGCAGACCAAGATAAAATTGCAGCGTTGAAGTTTAGCGACTTCAACCTTGGATATCACAAAGTCTATAACATGCTCGCCCCACATAAGTACCTGACCAGAACTAAGGGGAAGAATTTGAAGATAACCCCCCAATCATTGACTATGAACCTTGTGCAGTCCACCCTGCTGAACGTCATGAATATTTCCCACTTCGGAAGACACTAGGAGATGAATGCATGTGTCAAGTTGTTGTTGTCTTGTTATCATGGAGGCTATTTATGGCTAAACTTCCGTATAACAGTTGATTCGACATTGATCAATCGAATCACAGGGTTGAGTATGCAAGGACTTGATCCTCATGAGTTTTACCCCGGAAAAGCCATGGATTGCGCTCTAGCACAGAAGATCAAGGAAACTTATGGAGATATCGAGAAGGGCACGTGAAGATACAAGGTAGCTTCTATCCAGAGTGGTGCAGTGCACCTAGCCTATCAGTTGATTGTAGGGAAGTTAGTACGAAAGAGCCGACCCACACAAGTCACCAATTTTGTAGTCGACCTTGCAGGGAAGTGTGCGGAAGGCCTTCAGATGAGCTAGGCGAAGTACTTGGTGAACCAGTTGGAACTCGACTGTAGAGAAGCACATGATTAAGCATATGAATTTCATTTCAGCTGGCTCTTGATCCTTATAGATTTTATTTACTGGGAGATGTTAGAAGGTATGACCTTTCCAGACATCGATCCATTTGAACCACTGGCTGCGAAGTTCAGTACACTATGGTATTCAAGTGACATGAATAAACAGTGGAAGTCAAATGATGTTTTTCATACCTACTACAATTAGATGAAGATATCCATACAATCCAATCCTCACATGACTCCAAACACTCTGCACCAGTTTAGTCCTTTGATGAAGTTCAACGTAGGCCAACATTTTATTTACATCACAGCGCACGCCGACGAACACAAGAAACAACTTTAGTCAAACTACAAGTTGACGGAAGAGGACTTGGAGGAAATCACAAAGGACTGGTCGGTGGACCTCCTTATTCCAGCGGACCCTGCGGGGATATCTAACATCAACAACCCAAAAACTACGCAGGATACACCTGAACCTAGCATAATAAAGAAGACTGAAGAGGTCCAAGAATTAGACAGTGAATCGGTGAAGACTAATTCCATATCACCAGAGCAAGGAGGTGATGGCGCAGATTTAGATGACAAAGAAGTCGAATAGAAGCAAGGAGACGAGGTTGATCCCCTGAAGAAGAGGAAAGGTTCACCTCTGAAACCTTCCTCCCGTAAGAAATTGAAGGCCACCATGACCAAGATGAATATCGTCCTCACCTCCGATGACTTCAAATTCCTCATAGTATCCCTACAAGATGCTTCGCTAGAAATAGTAGAGAAACAAGAAGCAAAGCAAGAGGAGATGTATGATCGAATTGAGACTGAACTCCAAGGGGCACAAAAGGCCCTACAGTCCAGCCGTGTAGTCTCCGCTATGCCCAAAGAACCAGAATTCAGAGATGAGCCAGCTCAACTCCACTGCCTAGACGATACAGTCGAAGCTTGCCTTCGACGAGCATAGGAAGAAATAGCACAAGACACCCAGGCTTTGACACAAGTAAAATGAGTACTCGTCGAGCAACATAGTACTGCAGAATATGAAAAGCTTGCTCTCCAAGCGAATTTTGATGAATAAAAAGAACAACTACAATAAGAAAAGGAATAGTTTCTCACGGAGCAACTCGAGGTAAAAGAGGCGGTCAACAGAGCACTTCGCTCTATGACAGTCTTAGAAATCAAGGCAGAAGACCAAGTTACACTACAGGTGAACTAGCTCGCAGAAGTCATCCAACAACTACAACAATGCATAACATATTTGGAGCTATGCACTGTACTTGATACCCCACAAGATGTAAAAGACTAAAGAGAAGAAACCTCCTAGAGCGCAGTTGAAAGGCTAAAGGATCTTACCCTAGAATGTAAGAAACTCATTGATCACAGTGCCCAAACCTATGAACAACTCACGGAGAACCTGGAATTGAAGGCATTGGAGTCACATCTCCAAGAGGTGAAGTATCAAGCCGAAAATATACAGGAGCAGTTGAAGTCCTTGACAACTGTGGAAAGAATGAAGCACTCCCAAGAGAAACACACTACACAACAACAAATCCATACTATCTAGAGCAGAGTTATGGAAGTAAGTCAGAAGCTCCAACTCATACAAGACAAGGACTATCAAGTGTTTACAAAGGTAGAATGCCAAGGAGAAGAGCTATAGAAAGTTGTCACTATAGTTGAACAACGTCTAGAGGGACCTATCAACGATGAAGTCATCCAAGAGTTTGATGAACTTGAGGCCGTAGCACAGGAGCAAGTCGAAGCAGCTCGAGCCAAGCTTGAGGCATTTGAAGTAGAACTACTTAGACCAGAGTGACTCGGGATGAGTCATAGGTGTGTTTTGGAGGCATGTTGGCCCTTGGCCAAGTTTTGGGAGATCCTTGGTAAATTTTGACCTATTTTGGGACTTTGACAACCTGTCGAAGACAGAGTGCAAGACGAATAAGAGATTACCGGATCTCGACCCCTTTTTGGGTCCTTTTTGGGATTTGGGAATATGTAATGGGTATGGGATGTCGTCCCATGGGTTTACCCATGTTTAGGCCTATTTTTTAAAGTATAAATAAGTAGCTAGGTAACATAAGTAAGAGGGGCCAACAAGCTAAGTGCTAAGTGCAAGTATGATTTGTAGATGCTTTGTGCATATTATGAGAGACTGTAGATCTAAGTGCAAGTGGTTGTAATAGACTATGAAAGGATTTGTGCTAGACATAGCTTAGGGAAGGAGGATGCAAGGTGCACACAGATCTCCTATCCTATGAGGAGTAGGGTTTTTTTGGCTCTATGCATATAGATGACTGATTGAAGCTAATAAAGAAGAATGGTTGGTGGACGTAGCCCCAAGGTGGGGGTGAACCACGTAAATACTGTGTTATTCTCCTCTGTGCGATGTTCTGATGTATTTATCTGTTATTTTCTAAGTGCTTGATATAGATAGATATATAGATCTGCTTATGCTTTGTGCTTTGTGCTTATGATGCATCTGGATGCTAGATATGACATTGATGAATGTGATTAGTTCTTGCATTTGCTAGATCTGATCCATTTATTTATGCTAAGTGCTTAGATACATTAGATTTGGGTGAATGCTGCGATGCTATGTTTTATTTGCGAAGTAGATATTGGTTAAATAATAATGAACTGATGGTGCTAAGTGCTCTATTAAGTATTGTAATCATAGATCTGTGTCCCAAATAAGGTTGTAGACACCTGAGTCATGCAACCACCCCTGCCTCTACCTCGGGTGAGACTTCATCTGCTTCACAGGTGTTGCTGAAAGGGATGGTAGTTAGGGTTTTGTTGGTGCGTTGTTGTAGCATTGAACCCTGGGTCTGCCCCTGTGCCGACATAACTAATTAATTCAAATTCTAAAGATGGAAAATAGAGAGAGGAAAACCTAAAAAGAAAAACTCATAGAGTTCTCCCTACTGGAGCTTCCAATTCTATGATAGGGAATAATCCACACTGACTAGGTTCAAATCAATGTAAGAGAAAACAAAATATATTACAACTAACTTTCCATATCAGTTATATATGTGGATGAAGAAGAACACCTATGGCTAGTTGGCTAACCCCTTTGTTGTATTTCGTGATTGGTCTTGAAAGAGTCTCAAATGTCTAAATGATCCAAAATCCTTTTCATGTTCACACACAATGAGAAACAAAACCTTCCTCAAATGATCAAGTATATAAATCAATAATGATAAGCATACGACAAATCAAGTAACTACTTATAACTAGATAATCTTAATTAATTTCAACTAATTCCTCCCTAAATAATTCTAGAACAATTGATGAAATGAAGTGCACAATTATTGGGGTGAGGGAGAGGGGAAAGTGAGATATTTATATAAAATAAAAATATAATAAAAATATAATACCTAAATCTGTAACTATCAACATTGTCACCAGAATCAAGGTTCTTCCAACTTGGATATCTTAAGAACTACAACTTTTCCTTGGGCTTCTTGCAATATGTGAATGGGAAAATATCAAACATTTATGTCCCATCTATAAACAAGAAAAAAAAATTTAGAATCAGGGGGATTTTGAATGAAGGGAAATGGTAATAAAAATCCATTAAAGACTATAGTAAATGCTCCATCGTAAGGGTGCTTGTAATGGTGAGTGCCACTTCTCCAATATTTGAACCCAATCTATACTCTTAAAAGTTGGTTGAGTTCACTGGCAATGGAATTTAGGGTTGTATACTTGTATGAATCTCGTAAATGTCACTAGAAGCATGAAATTATCATGCATTTATTATTTTTGAAATATTTGGAATGCATATGCACCTTGCTTGAAGGAAACGTGTTTATACATGCTTCTTTATTAAATGATAAGCATGTATATTTGATAAAAAATCAATATAATGTATGCTCTTTGTGGAGAAAAGATAGGAAAAGGATAATTTCATGGTAAGAAAGGAATCAGATGTTCTATGAGGGCCAAGAATGCTATAAAAAAAATTCACTAATGACCAATTATAAAATTTATGCATAATCTTATAGTTACTAACATGCACATTAAATATAATAAAAATATTGTATATAGACTAAAATCAATGCAAATATATCACCTCTCACATTTGAAGGCTCATCTGGACGAAATGTACGGTTCTCCACTACCAACTAGTGCATACCTACATAGAGATACTACACAAGGTCAAGAACAATATCATCATCACTACCCAACGTATCAAGCACTACATAACCCATTGTCTAACATTGCATCATCCCATCCCATATCTTGAACGACATCATACCCTATGTGTGTATGCATGCTATAGTCAATGGATATGTTGAGAAGCGGTTGAATGTACATTGAGTCATCAAAAACTTTTCAAAAAATAAGCAAAAAATATGTAATTCATGTGGGAAGAATTGCTTCCCCTTGACCCCAAAGTAGTGAGCAAGATCTAGAGCATGACAAAATCTCCTCAACAAAATAGTAGCCAAATTTATAATATCTTGTGGTCAATGATCATGTTCACATATGAGAAAAGAGTAAAACTGATGCATTTCCTATTATTAATGTTGTGGGACAACATAATGAGAATAAGGAAAAAAAATACTACATTGTATTAGAGATATGTAATATGTATCTGTCTCAACAATGTGTAAATCACTAGGTGTGGATACTATTGGGTCGTTATATTCTTTGTAGTGAAAAATAGTTAATTGAATGGTTAGTCAAGGTGGATCGACAGGGTGATGAATTGATTAAAGGGTCAACTCAAGTTGATTTTTAAGTTGAAGGTTTAAGTGGTTGACAAGAAAGTAAAAAGGTCAACTGAAAGGAAGCAAGTGGCATCCGACTAGAGACCGAATGGAGGTCGAATGGTATCTGATTGGTAGTGAACTGTAATAGAACACTGAGATTTGTGGTATTGTATCCAATCATCTACATGGATATAGAATCATTTTTGGTCACCATGATTTAAGGATTTTCTTGCAGTAAAGCCTATAAAAATGGCAAGTTGTAGTTGTAATAAGTTGATGTTGCGAAGGAGTAGCTTGGTCATGTAGATTTAAGTTGAATTGTTCGTAGGGTTGTTCTTGTGTGAAGAAGGAGAGTAAGATGGCAATTGTGTCTTAGGTGTAGACCAAGGTTAGGCATGTAACTCTTTATTATATGAATGAATAATACAACAAGACACTAGGAGATGCTCAAGGTATGTTGGTTTTCCCAGTTAATGGTTTCCAGGGTAAACATCTCTATGTACTATGTGTGTGTTTGTCATTTATTTTATACCTAATTATGTCTTCTCTTTCCTAGTTGGTTTAGTGTGAGTGATATTTATCTAATATTGATATAGTGTAAGTGATATTTGTCTACAATTGGTATCAAATCTCATTTTGTTGCTCTGTACAAGTTGTATCAGAGTAAGGATAACCATTTTTGGATCTGAGCTAAACCTAGGTCTAGTGGGAGTTGTAAGTCAGTGATATTTAATCCATGCTTAAAATAATGAAAAGTTGTTTGAGGATAGATATCAAACACTTTAATGGCCAAAAATTTGAGATTTAGAAGCTTAAAATGGAAGATCTGCTTGTAGATTGAGAAAATGGGTAGTTGTGAGTCCCAAAACACTTCTGAAGGGTATGTTGAAGGAAGAATGTGAGAAACTCAAAAGGAAGGAAAGGGGTACAATTCAATTGTGCCTTGCAGATTCAATATTGTTGAATGTCTCAAGCGAAGAAACGACGAAGAAACTGTGGGACAAGTTGGTAATCTTGTATCAGTCAAAATCCCTAGTAAGCAAGCCATTTCTTCGAAAGAAACTATATCTTCTAAGGATGAGTGATGGGAGCTTAATAACATAGCACCTGAATGCATTCAATATTATAATAAGTTAGTTATTTTTTATGGATACTAAAATCATTAAGGAGGATAAATGTATAAGTATGTTGTGTTCTTTTCCATGTTGATGGGATAGCTTAGTCGTGGCTATTGAGAGTAATTTTACCATATTAACGCTTGAATATGTGGTTAAATCCTTGTTATTAGAGTAAATGATGCAAAATAACATGGAATGATTGACCAAGGATGCCTTGATGGGGAGAGGTCAACTGATGGACATAGATAAAGGAAAATTATCTCGTAGAAAGTCTAATTCGAAGGGTATATCTAAATCCTTGGTTTAGTAGACTAAAGAGGTTGGAAATGTAGTAAATTTGGGCATTACAAGAGAGATCACAATTTGAAATTGACTGATATAAGTCCAAAATTCAATGAGAACCAGTCAAAAGAGAGAAAGACTACTCCAAACAAAGGAGGAGATGTGTATCTGGCATCGACTAGTACACATTCAGATCATGATGTTTGGTTGATCGATTCAAGTGCATATTTTCATATGACACTATTGGCAGGTTAAAATTCATGTGACAATAGTAAGGGGTGCTCCCCAGTACACTATCACAACTAGACTATGCATTGTTTAGTTTAGGAGACCCATCCAGAATTTGGCACGGCTACCATTGATATATTTTTTTGGTGTTTTACCGGTTACAGTCCATTCTACCGATGAAGATGCATGATGAATGGATATGCAATGAAAAGATGTAGATGAAGACTATGTATTAAAACTAATCTATTGCTAATCTATTCTACCCTATCCTATCTAGGAGCATACTAAAGTAATCGGGTGAGCTATAAGTGAAACCAAACTTTGCATAATACCCCCACATCGATAGCTTAAATAGAAGTACATAATCAGAAACAAGTGCATACATACATATAACCAGAACAATCTAAATTATATTTTTGCATGTGTTAACAACTCAACAATCTTGGGACTTAAAGATATGAGAAAATATAATCAAAATAGTAGAATAACATAGAGTGAATAAGATCATTCCATAGGAAAACAAAGGCAACATCCTACTTGAAGTAGTTCATGACAAAGGCAACTTTACACATAAATTATTCTTTCTTGCAGAGAAATGGCCCCGAGGGCTTCTCAATATTAATTAACAAAGTATATTTTCTTGAATTAGTTCTTGGATCTATATGGTGCTTGAAGAGCCCCTACAAAATGGGCATCTTCCCTCTTTTATACAATAATTTGTGACTCATGAGTGACTCTTTGTATTCTTCTTAAAGAAACTATTACAAAAATTGTTCAGTTTCCTTTCGCCTAGTGAGAAGTGTACAATAAGAAAAAATTGAAGTTGGTTGAGAAAAAGACAAAATAAAAGACATGTAGCAAAAATTTATGATCGTTATTTTTTCTTTATTCATGAACATTTTCCCCTGAGGTATGTCGTCCACACTTCTAGCTGATCATACAAAGATCTGATTCTTTGGTAAGTTAGTTATTCCAGTGTTGCATTATGTATAACTATGTTGTCTTCAAGGGTGCTCATATATTTTAACAATTTTTCCATGAATTCTTGTCATGGTATGTAATTTGACAGATTGTAGGAGATGATTCTCTATCATATCTGTAGTAATTGTTGTGGCTACTTTGATGGCTGATCTTCTGTGATTTGTGCTATCATGCACCCTGTCCATGAATTATTCCGTGACCATATTTTTATCAAGCTCATCTAATAGAGGTAGTCCAATTCTTTTAATCAATTCATGTGTGGCTTTGTGAATTCTTAAGCATATTGTCATTGATTTAGTGACCTATTTATCTAGTCGTTTCCAAGCTTGTTGGCAAAAACCCAGTGAGTACATATTTTCTTTTCTATTTGAGGTTGATGGTCGATATAGCTCGATTGGTGAATTGGGATTTTATGCAATCCACCTATCAATGCCTTCTCGGATTGTGTTGAACTGGGTAAGTTTTCCTTGTATTTGATTGTTTTGCGTTATGATTGTGGTAGATACTTGTTGGAAGAGGTGTAAGTGAGTGTACATATATATAATGGCCTCTTCCATCTCTTTCCTGACCTTCTCAGCACTAGCTTCAAAACTATGTCTAGTTCTTTTATTGACTCTTACTTGTCTAATATTTTCCTCGAGCTTTCTAATATTTAATTTTTTCTCCTCGTTATATTGGCATAATCTCTGAATAATGTCCTTGTTAGAATTCATTAATGTAGTGTCAGCTAAAGCAGTGGCTATTGGGTTATCCCTTACATCGCTTGTCATGGGAAATTGTGTGAGAACTGAGATCAACATCCCTTGAGTCATTGGAACATTTCTTTATCTTTTCCTACACAATCTTACTAGAATTATTGTTATAAGTGAAGCTTCTTGGATTAATGAATTCACTCAGTTGAAACTGGGCCTAGATTCCTAGTCCCTGGCTAGTGAACATATTTTGAGTACTAGTGCCTATTATTGATGCCTTCGGGAGGTTGGTATCCATTGGTTGAGTGATGTCTCTGGCCTCTACATATTTATTTCACCTCTCTTCCTCAGTTGCATCATTTTCTATCCTCCCTACTTCATCTTTCACCACTTTATCTGTTGTTTGTTTCCTTTATTGTTTCTTCTCTGCAACTGATTTTTCTTCTTCTTCAAGATTTTGTTTTTTCTTGGAATCATCATTCTTATTCTTAGATATTTTTTCCTTATCTCTCGTTCTCTTGTCTACCAGGTCTTCCTCTTATTCTACAGAAACCAAATGTATAGAAATGGAAGGGGGGGATGAAATCTCCTCAACTTCTTCTCCTGATATCATTTTGGCTTCTTCCCTTGCCTTTTCTTCATCTACAATTCTACCTATAAGTTGGCCTCATATTTTGAATATAACATCATCATAAGTACATGCATTTAGATGCACCTCTTCTTTATCCTAGATATTTATCATGTATTCTCGTTGAAGACCTATCTTGTAGAAATAATATTTTATGACCCCTTTTGGGTCATGTCTTGTAAATATTTATTCTCCAAAGTGATAAGAGAGTAGGGTATTCACTTATTCATGTGATTGTTTGGTATTTGAGAAAAATTAATTACCGATGTAGAGTGGTAATGGTGGCCATATAGACTTCTTGGCTTGATACAATGTTCCTCCCACTCTGTGGATCATTATTTGGTATGCAACTTCTTGGAGAACCAACCTATCTCGCATGAAATGCATGAGGAGGTGAGGATATTTCATAGAACCATATATTCTGATGTAAATACCATGTTCTAAGAGGAACCAATCTCCAATTATCCTGATTAATGCACTTTCTTTATTTGTCATGTACAGAGGGGGCATGTAGAATATGAAAGCATATAGAGGAACCATGAAATATTCAAACAATTTCTAGTATTTTGTCTTATATTTATGCTCCCATAGCACTTTGTAGTAGACGTGAATTGGTTTGTCTGAAGGTTTCCACCTCCATTCCATTTTCGGGTGCCAATGAGCCACACAGATAATGTCCAGAAGATACGAGGACATGTGAAAACCAGGGAAGGTCCTTGGTTGGGCCTATGAGATGAAAGTGATAGCTTCTGCTAGATTGGAAGACAATATTTCACCCTGGTTGAATGATGACCCCTCATCTTAGTAGTAGTAGATTAATGGTAGGTATGACAAAGAGTATTGAGACACGTCTTGTTTTTTGTAGAGTCAGCATAACATGGCCACCATGTATTGGTATAGCTTCCTTAAGGAAGTTGTGGGGTAGCCTCATCTAGGCATGTGTTTGAACTGCTTTTCCAACTTGTACCACTTGGGAAACAATTCTTTGGCAATGTGCTTGAAATCAACAAGAAAATTGTTGTCTAGCTTCTTCATTCCCTTTTCAAGATGATGATATTTATCTAAATATGTAGGCTAGAAAGATGTTATTGGTTCCCCTCTAGTGTTGCAAACATGTCTATTTCCTAGGTCTATATGCTTTAGGATCCAAGAGATTGCATCAGAGCATGGAAAAAAACATATCGAGCCGCAACTTTGTATATCCTCGATTTTCTGATATTTTTGAAAACTTTTAATTCATCCTAATTCTCGGTGTCAACAACGTAGTTTTGCTTCTTGAAAATTTGGTTTAATTCTCCCCATTTGAGTGTTTGTCCTTCCTTTTATATGACAAAAATGATGTCATCATAAACATGGTTAGCTACCTCTAGTTCATCTTCAATCTGTTTTCCACTACCATAAAATTCGACAATAGCTATATTGCTAGCCACTTTCTTTCTGGGAGACATGTTTGTACCTGCAAATTGAAAAATGGATATTATGTGAGAGAAAAGACTATAAATAATGTATGCACTTGAAAAGAGTTTGCTTAATTCTTTCAGAGTCCATACTTAGGGGATCACTGGTGTTAATGTTGGGTGGAGAGTCATCATATGATGATGATAAGATAATGGAAGGTATGGTGAGCGATCTGGTGAATATTGGGGAGGAAAATTACTCAAAATGTGCCCAGAAGGTAAAATCAGAGGATTTGTTGTGCTCAAATGAATGTCGAGGGATTTTGTGTCAAGATCTCTAAAACATCGGTCGATTTGTTGTGAATTTTTCCAATCTATGAATTTACCGAGGAAAGTCAGTGAAGTTGAGTTCAACTCCTTCGATGTGAATTTGAGGAGTTGTTAACAAGTAGTACGATGTACATCGTTGTAGTTAACTGGAAAGTCTTCGAGAACTTAAAAACTTTGATGCACACCGAGAAGTTTTTCGAGAAAGTCAGTGGGATTTAATATGAAATCCTCCGATGCATCGGAGGAGTTGGCGCAAAAAGAACCGACAAGACTTAGAAAAATTGAATCAATTGGGGAAGACTTCCCCAAAGTCAATCAATAATGCCAAAGGTAAACCTTCTTTGACTTTACTCTTAAATGTGCATCTTTAACCCAAGTATTCAACACCCTTGGTCCAAGAGAGAGAGAGAGATGATCTTATGAACATAATTTATGTTCTTTTAGGCAGGGAACGAGAGATGGGGAGAGAGGGTTTAGGGTTGAAGACATGAATTGTTCACTAGTGTTTTCTGGAGAAATTTTAACTTAGAGGGAGTCATAACCCTGATGGTGCAACAATGTGGGGTCACAATAGAGGCAGGGGAAAAAGGGTGTCGTAATGGTTGTGGGGAGGGAACAGGGCTTCAAGGACAAGAGACAGACACATTGGTGGTAAAACTTCAACCCTAACGTGGAAAAAAACCTAACCCTAGATAGACAAAGAAATGGAGAGGGGGCTCAAGAGCCTAACTGTAGTTTGTGGACATGTGGAGGGTGTTTAGTACTTTAGGGGTCAATATCGTTCCACTTGGTACTTGGAATGATCTCATTCTTGTAGTGTTGGAAAAGGTAAGGGAAAGGTGAGAATTAACACCTTATTATAATCCTTGATTGAACTTGTGTCATAAATATTGGTAGGTGTACGTGTTAAAAATAAACAAAGTTAAGGCTAAGTCCTCCAATGTACATCAGAGGAATTCATGGGAAGTCCTATGATATACATAACGTAAATTAACGTGAAGTGCATCAATACTATTAGAGTATATGGATACAAATCCTCTGATGAAATTAGAAGAGTTGGAGCTAATTCCTCTGATTTCATAAGAGGATTTAAAGGTAACTCCTCAGAGGATTTCCAAACAACTTGGTCAAAAATCCAAAGGACCTGTTTGAGATCATTTCTTAAGTGTCTTCCTTTATAGAAATTCAAAGTGAGGGGGGTGGAAAGAGAAGGATGAGATTTTAGGTATAAGCAAAGACACTGTTGGAGGAGCTTATCAAAGTCAAAAAATGTAAGGGGATCCATTTCCTAAAAAAAAATTACAAATGAATTACAAGGGAAATAGAAGGTTGTAGTGTCTAGAAAAAAAAATGGAGGCACACTAGGAAAACCATTGAATATTTTTAATATGGTATCCAAACATATTTCTAGGCAAGGTTGTGTTATCATGTACATCCCGACAAGAGAGAAACAACAAGTCCCATAACTCATATTTTGAAGAGATAAAGTTTGGAGGATATAAAGAAAAGGTTAGGACCATAACTTATACCAAATTACCTTTCATTGATTTCTTATTCATATAATAAATTACCTAAGGGGACACGTAGGGAGTATTACGGAGGACGAAACAAGGAATGTTGAAAATTCAAGTTGTGGTACATTTATTTGGTGTTTCTCTGCTATAAGAGAGTGTCCATAGCCCCGACAGAGTCACAAGCCTTTCTCCACTGCTAGTGAGTGTCCATAGCCCCAACAAAGATACTTGCATGTCCCATGTGATATGGAATTCCTTTCCCTGAGCCTTTACAATTTTATGAAATTTGATTCTCTTTTGTCTAGAGAGAGGTGGATGGGGGGATTCCAATTATCCTTTAAAGGCACTAGGGATGACACCTGTGATAGTGAGATTTTCTAACTTGATTATAGATGAGAGAATGCCCTAAGTAACAGTATCTGGAATATTTGTTATAGAAATATTTTCCTCACCCTATGCAATCTTGTAGAGAGGGCCTTATTCCATTTCCCCATGCAGACTTACTTTCCCTGATTGATAAATCCAGAGACAAAAACAAATATTTTTCCACTTCTACACACCTTGAAAGTTATACAACATGTGTATACGTTGGTTTCTCCACTACAACCCGCGTACATCAAGATTTGTGCCAGAAAATCAAAATTAAATGTCGGGTTTCCATGTCACGATAGGAGATATCTGATCTTTGGCCTTCCATATACTGGAAATGTTATGACTCGGCCCTTCATTTTCATTTTGAAGGCTATAAATAATCCAATTCCAAGCTATGGAAAAGGGGAGAGAATTCAACTTTGAGAGCAAAGTTACTCTGGAGAAATTATTACTTCATTATTGAGTCTGCATCCTTTTTTCCTTTAAGTCTGAACACAACAAGCTCTTCCCTTATTGATGGAGAACCTCTTTGTCTCCCTTATATGAGCTTGAATTTGGTGGAGGATTGAAGTGATGGAGGTCCAGTTGGAAGGAACTCAGTTTCTTGGTTCCGAACCGTGCCGACACAGAAGTTTGTAATGTTTCACTTCTGCTGATCATTTATTAATAGAAATACTCCTTTCCCATCCAATTGATATCTTGCAAATATATGTATTATGATCCATGGGCATGTTTGTTTTGTATATTGATTGATTATGATATCTAATGTGCTAACCTATTATATCATCACTATATTCTTTCCTTTCTTGTTTGTTTAGAACTTGTTGCAGGTATAAGGCGTCAGGTCCAAGTGCTCAACGGTGGACATCATCAAATGTTTGGATGAGGTAAGCCTCTTTATTACTTCTCTTGCACATTAGTTTATATATAATATACTGGAATTGAGTTGATTTCTACACTCATACCTGTATATTTTGGTTCACCCTAGCCATAGAGATATTTTCCTCGTAACAGAATTGGCGACCATACAGGGGATGAATCTTCTGTTGGCAATTTCAGTGAACAGACAGAAAATGCTTGTCATTGATGGAAACAGTGAAGATGACAGGCAAACAGGCAAACAAAAGACAAGCTCAGAAAGGTGATTGATCGAAGGCAGTGAATGCGTGAAAGGTTGAAGAAGAATTTTTGATCGTTGAAGAGGGAGACAGATCTCAGCCGTCAGATCCGAGTGCAGAGCCCGACCATCGTCGGATCAAGGATAACCTGCACGCTCTTTAAAGTGAAAGGAGAAGTGGGCACATTCACAATATGCAAAATCACGATGAAATCTGAGTCGTCAGATCAAACCTTGATCTGGACCGCTAACTCTAGTCTGTATCGGGAATCGGGACTTTGCAGTGACAAGAACACTTGACATCGAAAACCCCGAAATCACAATGTGCGATTTCGCGATTTAATCGCAGCCGATGAATAAAGATCACATCTGGACCGTTGATTCAAGTCTGTATCAGAGTTTTGCAGATCGCGAAATCAAGGAGACAAGAACACAATGCAACAGAAATGCTGAAATCGCGATGTGCGATATTGCGACACAATCGTAGCCGTTGAGCCAAGATCGCTCCTGAACTGTTGATCAAACTCCACATCGGAGTTTCGCGAATCGCGACTTTGAAATGCCAAAATCACTTGACATAAATCACGATATGCGAAATCGCAATGCAATAGCAATCGTCAGATCTAGATATAATCTGGATCGTTGATCTGTTTTCTACACGGAATTTCAGGGATTAGGTTTTGGTTTTGACAAGAACATAGAACATCAGACATCGCGAAATCGCGATACACAATTTCCCGATAGGGCATATAACGTGTGGGCCACCCATGAGTCAGTGGAGGACAGGTGTAAGGAGTACAGAGGAAGTCAGGGATCAATATATCGTGGGTCCAAGGGGCGTATACACATTATCATTGTAAATCCTGAAACTCCGACGAGAGGTATGGTGACGGTCACGTGATAGCTGGTCACATGGACCATTGTGTAGCCGGAAGGGGCTAAATCTTGAGAAAGGAGCACATTGGGGATCGGAGATTCGGGGGTTCTGAGTACATGTGCATTTCGACATTGAAAGTGCCAAAACCCGATTTAAAGGGCAAGAATAATAAAGATTATCCAACGGTGTGGATTAGGTTTGAAAGTGATCGGAGGGATGCTGTTCTTTCTTACACATTAACGCTTCAGTTATGAATCTGTTAAGAGAAACAGACTGATAATGACAAATCGGTTAGTGTTTCAGTTGCCAAGACATATGTCCTTGGATTGCCCATTGGAAGGGGAAGTGGAACCGTCAAGGCAGAGTGTATAAAAGAAAATGAGAGAGACTGAATTGGGTTGGCTGTTCTGGATGGAAAAAGAACGATACAGTAAGAAAGGAGAAAGGAGAAGATGCCGAGCATGAAATTTCAATAGATGTACAGAATGAAATGAGAGGTAAAGCAGAAACAAAGAAGAATGACAGGGAGAGCAGAAGAAGAGCAGAATGATAGAAGAATGTGATGCAGAGAAGACCTGTTGAGGAAGAGAAGAATTGTAGAACAATTTGTTGAAGATCAGATTTATAGAACAGAGTAAAAATGGTAAGAAGTGATTCATCTGCATAAGTTGTCTGTGTATTCATTATTTAATATTCAAGGGTGGTTGGGAGGTGCTCGGGAGGACTGTTGTCCTCAGAAGTTCAAGTGGGGGCTTGAACACAGGAAGGTGTAGCTTCCATCTGGTTGTAACCAGAGAAACAAGGGTGGCAGGGTGGTGCTAGGGAGAACATGTGTTCTCTGTTATTCAGGTTGGAGCCTGTGTAACTGGAAGTTGGTGCTTCCATCCAGTTGGTGCTGGAACATTCAGGAAGTTGGTGCTTTCATCCAGTTGGTGCTGGAATACTCAGGGAGTTGGTGCTTCCTTCTAGTAGGTGCTAGAGAAACCAGAGAGTTGGAGCTCTCAAACAAGTTGCATCTTGTAAAACAGAGGTAGCAGCCTCACATTGAGTTGGTGCTCAAGTATAAATGATGTACATAACTACAAAAGACTGCCTATCATTTCGAAGAAGAAGAGGTTTTCTCCCTTTATGGGTTTCCTCGTGAAAATCTGTCTCTGTGTGTACTTTATGTGTGACTGATGGTTTTTACTTTTACTGTTCATATGTTGCATGTTGTTGATATCACCTTGAAGGAATATTAATAATATTTTAAAAGGTATAAAATTGTTTAAGCTCATAAACAACTGATTCACCCCCCCCCTCTCAGTTGTTTTAGTATTTCCAACAATTGGTATGAGAGAAGGTTCCTTTTATTTAAAGGTAGATCTGTAAGCTTAAACATGACAAGTCATGAAGGGACTTCAGCCTCTAAACCCCCTCTGTTTGATGGAACAAATTTTGCCTTCTGGAAGATTAGAATGAGAACATATTTAATGGCCTTGGGAGCTGATGTTTGGGATGCAGTAGAGACTGGATATACAAAGGCTGTTGTGCTAGCTAACAAGGATGATAAGTTAGAGTTTAGCTTTAATGCTAAGGGGATGAATGCTATCTTGAATGGGCTTGCTGAAGCTGAGTTTGTAAAGGTGATGCATCTTGATACTTCCAAAGCAATGTGGGATAAACTTGTTAATAGTTATGAAGGAAATGAGAAAGTAAAAGGTGCCAAACTTCAAACCTACAGATTGAAATTTGAACAACTAAAGATGAATGAAGACGAAAGAATTAGCAAGTATTTTTTGAGAGTTGAAGAACTTGTAAATGCCATGAAGGGTCTAGGTGAGAAGTTTGATGACCCACTCTTGGTTCAGAAGATTTTAAGATCCCTTCCTGATAAATTTAATCCAAAAGTCTCTGCAATAGAAGAATTGAATGACCTCAAAACTCTGTCCATTGATCAACTTCTAGGAACTCTAACTGCATATGAAATGAGAATTAGCAGAGATAAATCCAGTACTAGAGAAGCATCTTTTAAAGAAGACAAAAATACTGATTCAGAATTTGATGACATTGAGGCAAAATTTGTGAGAAGGTTAAAGAAAGGATCAGGAAAATATCAAGGGAAGTTGCCCTTCAAATGCTTTAACTGCAGTAAAATAGGTCATTTTGCATCTAAATGTCCCCATCAGAAAAAGGACCAGAACTCTGATGATGAAAAGAAGTATAAGTACAAGAAATATAATAAGAAGAAAAGTTTGGTTGCAAATAATGACAATTCCTCAGAAGACACCGATAGTGA
>ML783416.1:902960-936440 GCA_009831015.1 Picea engelmannii | reverse complement strand
ATGCCAAGAGAACTAGTTACAGATGGAGGACCTCCTTTCAACTCTCATGGGTTCAAAGCCACCCTTCAGAAATATCATATTCAGCAGAGAATGACTACACCATACCACCCCCAAGCCAATGGACAGGTGGAAAGCACAAACAAGGTTATAGAAGCCATTCTCACAAAAACAGTGAAGGAAAGTAGAAAGGATTGGTCCTACAGGCTCCTTGAAGCACTATGGGCCTACAGAACTACCTGGAGAAATACTACAGGATTTTCTCCCTATGAATTAGTTTATGGAAAGAGTGTTGTTTTTCCTGTGGAATTTGAGATAAAAACCTTAAGGACTGCTTTAGCTGTCAACCTTGACCTAACCGATGCACAAACAACCAGGTTGCAGTAGCTTAATGAACTAGAGGAGAAAAGACTAGATGCCATTCAGCAAACAACCATAATTCAACAACAAAGATTACAATGGCATGAAAAAAATATCAAAGACAAGCAGTTCCAAAAAGGTAATTGGGCCCTATTGTATGATTCTCAGTTCAAAGAATTTCAAGGGAAACTGCGTACAAGATGGCTTGGACCTTACGAAGTAGACACAGTTTTTCCCAATGGAACAGTAAGGCTCCTCACAATCGATGACTCCAGAACTCCGTTACTGGTAAACGGCCATCGGCTCCATCTGTACCAACGACCTATTTCCAAGGAAGATTTTAAGGCCACATGCATGGCAGATGCTCATTTTCTTTTTGTTGAGGGGGTTCCTACCCCTAATAACAATTAATTCTTTTAAGATTTCCTTTAGTATTAGATTAGATTAGATCAGATTTTATTTACTAGTAATCCCTGTCAAAAGAATACCATGCTACAGTCAATTTTTGCAGGATCCTGATCAAAGCACAGTCACTAAGAGAGGCCGATTTTACTTCAAAGAGACAAGCTTTCACGATGCTGAAACACTGCTGTGCAGCACTGATGACTTTCATGATGCTGAGACACCACTGTTTAGCACTTTCCTGATGCTGAAACACCATTGTTCAACACTTTTCATTTCTTCCCATTTCCAAAACACTCCAGTCCGCCATTTCCTCGTCATTTTCATTGCCGAAACAACTCCGTCCAGCACTTGTTTCGACTTTCTCCATTCTGTTGCTGAAACACCATTATCAACAACCTTTCATTTTCTTCCCGTTGCTGAAACACTGCCGCCAACATCTCTTCATCATTTTTCCCGATGCTGAAACACAACTGTTCAACACTTTTCATTTCTTCCCACTCCCAAAACACTCCAGCTCGCCATTTTTCTTACTATTTTCATTGCCGAAACAACTCCGTCCAACACTTGTTTCGACTTTCTCCATTCTGTTGCATTAAATCTGAAGGTGATAATTCACTAGTTGTTCTGGTTTATGTAGATGATGTTATCTTTGGCTGTACTAATGAATCATCTGTTCAGTGGTTTGCTAACTCTATCTAAACAGAATTTGAAATGTCCATGATAGGAGAACTGTCATATTTTCTTGGCTTACAAGTAAAACAAAGCTCTGCAGGGATTTTTATCTCTCAAGAAAAATATTTGAAAGAGATATTGAAGAAATTTCAGATGGAAGATTCCTCTGTAGTCAGCACACCTATGGTGGTTGGTTGCAAGTTGAGCAAAGATGATATCTCACCTGATGTGGATCAAAGGACATATCGTTCAATGATAGGCAGTCTTCTGTACATCACAACATCCTGCCCTGATATAATGAAAGCTGTTGGAATGGTAGGGCATTTTCAGTCTGCTCCTAAACAAAGTCATTTGTCGGCTGTCAAAAGAATATTCAAATATCTGAAGGGAACAATGGCATATGGACTGTGGTATTCTAGAAATCAAAATTTCCAGTTGAGTGCTTATTCAGATGCTGACTGGGCAAACTGTGTTGATGAGAGAAAAATCACCAGTGGAGGAGCATTCTTTCTGGGTGACTCATTAGTTGCATGGATTAGCAAAAAGTAGGGATCCATCTCATTATCCACTACAGAGGCAGAATACATTGCTGCTGCTACTAGCTACACACAGATCTTATGGATGATACAAACTCTTGCAGATTTAAAGGTAACTTACACTGATCCTATCCCAATCCATTGTGATAACACCAGTGCCATAAGTGTCTCCAAAAATCCTGTTCTTCATTCCAAGACTAAGCATATTCCTATAAAGTATCATTTTCTCAAAGAACAAGTTTCAAACAGAATTGTTCAACTGAACTATATACCCTCTATAGAACAGATTGCTGATATTTTTACTAAACCATTAGTTGCAACCCCTTTTGAATATCTTCGTCAAAAGTTGGGGGTCATAATTTCCTGTGTTTAAATTGTTCACCTGATCAGGGGGAGTATTTATTGAATATCTGGTGAATTTCCTACATAATTATAGATGACAGGGGGAGTATGTTCTACAACAAGATTAGTGGAAGAATGTTTCTTCTTTGACATTGATGTCAAAGGGGGAGAATGGAGTCGAGTTCGAAATGTTACGGGAACAGAGTCGAGCCTGAATGGCCGAATTCCAGAGTCAAGCCTGAATGGCCGAATGCATAGGAGAGTTGAGTCTGAATGCAAGTGTTTCCATCAATGCCAAAGGGGGAGATTGTTGGCAATTTCAGTGAACAGACAACAAATGCTTGTCATTGATGGAAACAGTGAAGATGACAGGAAAACAGGCAAACAAAAGACAAGTTCAGAAAGGTGATTGATCGAAGGTAGCGAATGAGTGAAAGGTTGAAGAAGAATTTCTGATCATTGAAGAGGGAGACAGATCTCAACTGTCAGATCCGAGCGCAGAGCCCGACCATCGTCGGATCAAGGATAACCTGCACGCTCTTTAAAGTGCAAGGAGAAGTGGGCACATTCACAATATGCAAAATCACGATGAAATCTGAGTCGTCATATCAAACCTTGATCTGGACCGCTAACTCTAGTCTTTATCAGGAATCGGGACTTTGCAGTGACAAGAACACTTGACATCAAAAACCCCGAAATCGCGATGTGTGATTTCGCGATTTAATTGCAGCTGTTGAATAAATATCGCATATGGACCGTTGATTCAAGTCTGTATCAGAGTTTCACGGATCGTGAAATCAAGGAGACAAGAACACAATGCAACAGAAATGTCGAAATCGTGATGTGCGATATTGTGACACAATCGTAGCCATTGAGCCAAGATCGCTTCTGTACCGTTGATCAAACTCCACATCGGAGTTTCACGAATCGTGACTTTGAAATGCCAAAATCACTTGACATAAATCGTGATGTAATAGAAATCGTAAGATCTAGATATAATCTGGATCGTTGATCTGTTTTCTACATGGAATTTCAGGGATCGGGTTTTGGTTTTGACAAGAACATAGAACATCAGACATCACGAAATCGCGATACACGATTTCCCGATAGGGCATATAATGTGTGGGCCACCCAGGAGTCAGTGGAGGACAGGTGTAAGGAGTACAGAGGAAGTCAGGGATCGATATATCGTGGGTCCAAGGGGCGTATACACATTATCATTGTAAATCTTGAAACTCTGACGAGAGGTATGGTGATGGTCACATGATAGCTGGTCACATGGACCATTGTGTAGCCGGAAGGGGCTAAAGCTTGAGAAAGGAGCACATCGGGGATCGAAGATTCGGGGGTTCTGAGTACATGTGCATTTCGACACTGAAAGTGCCGAAACCTGATTTAAAGGGCAAGAATAATAAAGATTATCCAATAGTGCAGATAAGGTTTGAAAGTGATCGGAGGGCTGATGTTCTTTCTTACATATTAACGCTTCAGTTATGAATCTGTTAAGAGAAACAGACTGATAATGACAAATCGGTTAGCGTTTCAGTTGCCAAGACATATTTCCTTGGATTTCCCATTGGAAGGGGAAGTGGAACCGTCAAGGCAGAGTGTATAAAAGAAAATGAGAGAGACTGAATTGGGTTGGCTGTTCTGGATGGAAAAAGAACGATACAGTAAGAAAGGAGAAAGGAGAAGATGCCGAGCATGAAATTTCAATAGATGTACAGAATGAAATGAGAGGTAAAGAAGAAACAAAGGAGAATGACAGGGAGAGCAGAAGAAGAGCAGAATGATAGAAGAATGTGATGCAGAGCAGACCTATTGAGGAAGAGAAGAATTGTAGAACAATTTGTTGAAGATCAGATTTACAGAACAGAGTAAACATGGTAAGAAGTGATTCATCTGCATAAGTTGTCTGTGTATTCATTATTTAATATTCAAGGGTGGTTGGGAGGTGCTCAGGAGGATTGTTGTCCTTAGAAGTTCAAGTGGGGGCTTGAACAAAGGAAGGTGTGGCTTCCATCTAGTTGTAACCAGAGAAACAAGGGTGGGAGGGTGGTGCTAGGGAGAACAGGTGTTCTCTGTTATTCAGGTTGGATCCTGTGTAACTGGAAGTTGGTGCTTCCATCTAGTTGGTGCTGGAACATTCGAGAAGTTGGTGCTTTCATCCAATTGGTGCTGGAATACTCAGGGAGTTGGTGCTTCCTTCTAGTAGGGGCTAGAGAAACCAAAGAGTTGGAGCTCTCAAACAAGTTGCATCTTGTAAAACAGAGGTAGCAGCCTCACATTGAGTTGGTGCTCAAGTATAAATGATGTACATAACTACAAAAGACTGCCTATCATTTCAAAGAAGAAGAGGTTTTCTCCCTTTATGGGTTTCCTTGTGAAAATCTGTCTCTGTGTGTACTTTATGTGTGACTGATGGTTTTTACTTTTACTGTTCATATGTTGCATGTTGTTGATATCACCTTGAAGGAAGATTAATAATATTTTAAAAGGTATAAAATTGTTTAAGCTCATAAACAACTGATTCACCCCCCCCTCTCAGTTGTTTTAGTATTTCCAACATCTTCTTTCTTAGGGTTTGAAGTACTTTTCTCAGATTAATCTCGTTTCTATTGTGGTTCTTGTCGTATCATTGCTTGACAACTCTTGTTCACTCCGAGTCTGAGTTTTCAGCCTTTCTCCCTTGCCTTCTCTTATTTCAAAGCATATACGCGCCTTTTTGTTTGTCAGTCGTGTACACATGCAAGATATGTCACTGCAAGTTGCGTATATATGCTATGTTTTCTCAAACAGTCACATACACCTTTTCTCCTTGCCCGTTTTCTTGGTGTAGTGTTTGTTGGGTGGGATTTGATGCTTGTTGAGCCTTCTTAGGTATCTGTAGTGCCTATTGAGTACCTATGGGATGACAGGAAACCCTCTTTTGGTTGAACTTTTGGGTGAAGTTTTTCTTTTCATATTTTCATTTTTATTGTCCTTGTACATTAGACTGTGCGTTTTATTGCTTGATATCCTGCTTTAGTTATCTCTCTTTTATGCACAGTAGGGATATATATCAAGTTACTTTTTAGTCCATGCATTTTCAATTTCAATATATTGAAAATACAAAAAAAATAGGCATTTTGCATTGCTTGGCATTTTTTTTGTCTTTTGAGTTTTTATCATTAGCTTAGTGCATACTGTGAAAGATTGCATTTTTACTTCTAAATTGCAGAGTTGAATTTGAAAATTGCATCTCTTTTAGGAGCATATCATACATTAAAAGTTAAAGTTAGACTTTGCATTATTTTCATATTTAATTTCTTGCAGAGTCATAACACCATGAGTTTCATCACCATACCTTTTTGAGTAATCACGACCATAAAATCAATGCTATAATTTAAAAATTTATTAGTAACGATTTTATTTTCTAGGGTGCACAAACTATCCTATGATTTAGTTCCTTGGAATAGGATTTTGTGAGTAAAATTCTCCAAGGCAATTAAATCAACATATGTGGCTGAGAAAGGGAGTTGAGAAGTTCATTGTATAATTGGTAAGATCAGGAGGCTCTGCTCACACCAGATTTGATCACGAGGTTGCAAAAAGTTAGTTGAAGGGATATCCCTTGGATACTCGCCTAGCATCAAAGATATTTATGTGGATTTATTCATATTTGGGGATCTTGCTAGTTCCAATACCTCCATGAGAGGCGGTGATTTCAAGGTTTTGGGCTTTTCTACCCTGCCCATATGGTGGTCCAGACTTACTACTACTTGACTGTGCATCGACTATACAATGGTTTATTAGTTGATTGACTTAGGTATCTCATAGGTTACTTGCAAGGGTTATTCTTCTAGTACCCTGGGTTAGATAGGGGTTGGACAACTCACATCCTTTATAGAGGATTACCTCTCTAAGGGGATCTGACTAACTGGTTGTTAAGCCCAAGAGGGCCCTTATAACTGATTATGTTACCTCCAATCTTTAGCAGCAGGTCTCGGGCCCCTCTTGGGAGAGACATACCTTCTTCTGGGAGGGATTCCACTCAACCATTTTACCCCGTTTGCATGCATATCGACCATTTGAATTTTGGCGTTCTCTTTGATTACTAGTTGGCCTTAGGGGTCTTTGCTGAGTTTTCATTATCATGGATAGTGGAGTTCCTTTTGCTTCCTCATTTACTGCTACCTACCTCATGATGCCCACTCATTTCATGGGGACAAATCCTTCTATTTTTTATAATGGTATGCAAAACTATGGCACTCAGTCAGCGCCTTAGGTCTCTAGTCATTCTCCTATTGATATGTATTCACACTTTCCATCCTTTGTCTCTCCTCCTTATGTGAATAAAATTTTTGGGTATGGGAGCATGATGCCTCCTTACTATCCCTCTCCGTTTGGTGGGAGTTATATCCATCAAACACCTCTTACTATAGGAGGTTGTAATCTTCCTTCCTACGAATCCATTGTTCTAGGAGCAAGTGCTCAAATGGGCAGTCATTTGACTTATTACACTCTGTCAACCTATCCTTCTTCCGCTATGTTGGTTCCTATGAACGCTTTTCCCATCGCAGACCCATGTCTGTCCTCTGGTGTTACATTCGGAGGGAGTCATTCTTATAGTATGGGAAACCCCCTTCTTGAAGTTCCTTCATCTGGGGGAAACATATATCCTCACATGAGTAACCCTTGTCATGTCTCTTTCTCTTCGCAAGCAGCTTAGATGCCCTTACAACCTTTCATGAATCAATATAGAGGATGATACTATCCTATCGAGCAAGGCCATGGTGTATACCAGAACCCTTCTTGGCCTGCAATTTCTCTAAACCAATATTTCCTTGGACCTTGGTCTCAAATTACGTAATCAACCACCGCTGCTAGTCCAGTCATTTCCAGCCATACTGGAGCTCCATCACCAACCTCTGCTAGTCATGTTGGAGATTGGTCGAAAACCTTTGCAAGTCATGTTAGAGACCTACAACCAACTGCTGCAAGTCATTCCGGGGAACAAGTATAGTTACTATGTGTCATACTGGCATTATATCACCAACCTCTATTAGTCATGTTGGATATTGGTCGACAAAATTTGCAAGTCATGTTGAAGACTTGCAACTAGCTGCTGCAAGTCATGATGGGGGAACAAGTCTAGTCACTGTGTGTCATACTGGCATTATATCACCAACGTCTGCTAGTCATGTTGTATATTGGTTGACAACCTATGAAAGTCATGTTGCAGACCTACAACCATCCGCTGCAAGTCATGCTGGGGGCACATGTCTAGTCACTACTAGTCAAACTACACATTCATCACCAACCTCTACTAGTCATGTTGGGAATTCATCACCAACCTCTGCTAGTCATGTTGGATATTTCCTACTAGCCTCTACAAGTCATGCTGGGAGCATGTACCCAACCACTACAAGTTATGCTGGAGGCATTCATACGATTGAGAAGCCTAGATGTCTCAGACATAAGCCTAAATTCCTTTGCAGTACTTGTGAATGGAATCACCTTACTCATTTGTGTCCTACTACTGTCAGGATACCAGAATCAATATGGTTCTCACTTGAGGACCCTTCAGGTTCTGAGTCATCTATGGTTTCCTCACACTCTTTTCCTTCTCTGGTTGATACAACATTCATGTCAATGCAATCTTCGGCTGGCACCTCTTTTCCTTCCGGGGTTGATGTGTCCCTTGACTTTGTTGTCTCACATCTCATTCAACCAGTGGTCACATTGATGCAATTTTCGACCGAAACCTCTCCTATGTTCGGGCATGATGCGTCTCTTGACCTTTTTGTCTCTCATCTTGTTCTACCAACGGTCATGTCGATGCAATCTTCGATCAACATCACTCTTGTTTTTGGGGGTGATGCACCTCTTGACCTTGTTGTCTCGCATCATATTCAACCAATGGTTGAATAAGTGGTCATGCTAATGAAATATTTGGTCGACCCCACTCTGCTCTTGGAGAGTGGAAAGTCTATGGGAGTGGTCATGTTGATGCAATTTTCAATCAATCCCGCTCTTTTGGTTCTAGTTCTAGTCATATACCTCCTATATCATGTTGTCAACATTCCTGATAACACTCCTTCTGAAAATGAAAGAGTTTTTCTCCCCCTGAGAACTCTCCATCCAAGTCTTGAGGATATTCCCCTCGATTGGGATGGTCTTGTGGGGTATTTAATGCCCCCTCCTATGTCTTTTTCGATAAGAGACATTATCTGATATGTCACGGAGACGATATCCTCCGCTAGCAATTTTTCTTCCTCAACTTGGATAGCGTTGGCTTTTCCCAAGATTATGTCAACCATTCGTAAGATACTGACATTCCACAAAAGTCTTACATGGGATCTTTGGCCTCCTCCTTGAATTTCCGCCTAAAAACCTCTTAATGAGTCCGAGTTAAGATCTTTTCTGACTCGTTCAAAAAGAGAAAATATTTTCGAGTGATTTATCCCTTTCACACTCATTAAATTGGACTTAAAAGATCGTGAGTCTTAATTAAGCTCTTTCCGGACTTGTTTTCAAAAATGAAAAAATTACCGAGTGATTTGTCCATTTCACACTCGATTAAATTGGATTTGAAAGGTCGTGAGTCTTAATTAAGCTCTTTTTCGACTCGTTATCAAAAAGTGAAAAGATCACTAAGTGAACTTGTCTTTTTCACACTCATAAAATGGTTTTGAAAAGACACCTATTTGGCACAAGTTTATCCTTTTTTCACACCAAGTAGACTAAAAGACATAAAAAAGGACATTTTTTGGCATTAAGTTGGGATTGCATCTCATGCCCTTGATTGCCCTCGGTTCTCGCTTTGTGTTATAAACCATTCTCCTCAATAGTTTTGCATCCTCAACCAAGAAGATCCTTGTTTATGTCCTTCACAATTTGACACCCTATACCTAGGAGGGAACATTCCCCAAGTGTCCATCTCCCGCATGCACTTTCTTGCATTGAGCATAGGTATGTTCCACTTTTGGAACTAGTTTTTCTTACTTGCGACACTTGTTTCCTCCTCTGTATCATAGCATTCATTTGTTATGAAAAAATAAAAAAAGACGGGTGGGAAGGGAGTATTATCTTATATCAGAAGAAGTCATGTCTCCTTTGAACACAACACAAAGTTATTGAGTCCATTTATCATCATAAATTTGGGATTAGCATGAACTTAGGAAGCTGAGCTTGTTACTGAGTCTTCTATACTGACTGGTTACTCTTCTAGTCCCTACAGAGAACTTCATTGATGTCTCCTGCATCTCATGATTTTATCATTGGGTCTATGTTTCCAGAGTCCACCATATGTCTCTTGCTCTTGTTCAAAGGAAGTCTATCAACCTGTGTCAACCACTCCTCAGAACTCTTGACTTTTCATGTCATCCATACCCTCAGTTTGTCTCAGAATCACATGATACTTTAAGTCCTATCATGCACCCTGGCCCTACTTCCATCATTGGTAGGTAACCTTGAAACCAGTAGTCGACATTTCATCATTGGTCGCTGACTGGGTGGTTTCCCTTGTGTTTGACGGTAAGAAATCTATTCACACATTGGGATTCATGCATGTCTTGAATGCCATTAGCCTTATTGGTGGTCTCATCACCTTTGTCAACAATTTTTCATCATTGGTTGTTATTCAAAGGGTATTTTTCGTGTACCACTTCCACTTGGCACACACGAACGATGCATAGGGTCGTTGGTTCGTGAACTTGTTCTTCATCCAATTTCCACCAAATCATGAAGATCCTGCTTTGTACCTCGTGCTGACTGATGAGAGATGCCTTAATTCTCTCCTTTCAGTGGGTCTCTTTCTATTGACATCATCCCATCATTTGGAAATGGGATATAGAGTCTTATGAGTACCTTGAGGCTTGCAATAATTAGTGGCAGGTTCTCTCGCCATAAACAGTTGGGAATACATCAATGTCTCCTGATCGATGGATTCTTCAGGTGTTCGACACTGACTCCTCTATTCACACTTGTAATAATGTACTTGGTGCCTTGATACCTATTTTCATTATCAGTAGGTTGTCTCACATTTGTTAACGGTATACATCAATGACCGGTAATCAAACGATGTCTCATTTTGTTCGACCTCAACTCCTTTATTCACATGATGTAGATTTGCACCTTTGGTGGATTTTGTAGAAGACTTGAAGACATCACTATGTGACCACAACTTTCTTGAGTTGTTGCTTCCATTTCATAGGACCAATACCTATATGAATTCAGTGATCATGGGAGATCAGATTGTACTCCATGGTATAGAAATATCTTTAGATTGGTTTTGAGATTGTTTCTACCAGGCCTTGTTCATGACTATGATAACTTTTTTACATGTAATCAGATTTGTATTTGCCTATTCATGGCCATGGACACTTGTTTGGTATATTTTTCACATGGATCTACAATATATTTTGGTATCCATGTATGCAAAGTTAGTACAAAATGTAATGATCGATCGAGTTCATCCATCTGGTTCTCTACCACTCCACTTCTGGGTTATTTATAATGTATTTCAGCCATCGTAGATTCTCCTCTAACCTCACACATTAGGGGGCATCTGTTATAGAAAGATTTGCCTCACCCTATGCAATATTGCAGAGAGGGCCTTATTCCATTCCCCCATGCAAACTTACTTTCTCTGATTGATAAATCTAGAGACAAAAACAAATATTTTTCCACTTATACGCACCTTGCAAGTTATACAACATATGTATATGTTGGTTGCTCCACTACAACCTGCGTACATCAGGATTTGTGCTAGAAAATCAAAATTAAATGCCGGGTTTCCATGTCACGATAGGAGATCTCTGATCTTTGGCCTTCCATATACTAGAAACATTTCAACTTGGCCCTTCAGTTTCATTTTGAAGTTTATAAAGAATCCAATTCCGAGCTATGGAAAAGGGGAGAGAATTCAACTTTGAGAGAAAAGTTACTCTGGAGAAAATATTACTTCATTATTGAGTCTGCATCCCTTTTTCCTTTAAGTCTGAACACAATGTTCAACCCCTAAGATATTCCCTTATTAATGGAGAACCTCTTTGTCTCCCTTATATGAGCTTGCCTTTGGTGGAGGATTGAAGTGGTGGAGGCCTAGTTGGAAGGAACTCAGTTTCTTGGTTTCGAACCGTGCCGACATGGAAGTTTGTAATGTTTCACTTATGTTGATCATTTATTAATAAAAATAATCCTTTCCCATCCAATTGATATCTTTCAAATATATGTATTATGATCCATGGGCATGTTTGTTTTGTATATTGATGGATTATGCTATCTAATGTGCTAACCTGTTATATCATCACTATATGCTTGCCTTGCTTGTTTGTTTAGAACTTGTTGCAGGTATAAAGATTTGGGTCAAAGTGCTCAATGGTGGACATCATCAAATGTTTGGATGAGGTAAGCCCCTTTCTTACTTCTCTTGCACATTAGTTTATATAACATATGTTGGAATTGAGTCAATTTCTACAGTCATAACTGTCTGTTGTGGTTCACCCTATCCATAGAGAGATTTTCCTCGTAACAATATTATGGATGTCTATCCTAAATAATTTCCTTTTAGTTCACACAATACAATGGTTTGTTCTTAGGTAAGGTCCATGGTTCTTTGCTTTTTCGTACTGCTCTTGTATATTGATGAGCTATGTTCATCTACTAGATATAACTTGATGTACTGCATAACAAAGCTTATATGATTAATATGGGATGTGTCTGGGAGCCAGGTCACATATTTATAAGGCTATTGACACCTAAATTGCTACAATTTAGAAGCATAACTAGGACTAAGATATCAAAAATTTGAGAAGCCCAAGATGGCAGTTTTAAAGAAGAAAAACAAAATATCTAGAAATTCAAGCAAGGCATAAAATGTTGGAAAAAAATGGAAAACAAAGTAGAAACTAAGAAGGAAATGAAAAATGAAAACCACACTTTTATTTATGTACAAGAGAGAAGTTGCCTCAAAGTTTATCCGATGTAGTGCTTGTGAATCTGGCCATTAACGGGGAAGAGGTCAGCTTCCCCTTGAATATTTTGTAACCAATAAGTACCTTGGCCAATGTTTTCTTTGATAACATAGGGCCCAAGACATAATTGTTGGAATTTTGAATGTTTCCCTTGATCTTCATGTGGCTTGTCCCATTTGAGGACTAAATCCCCAAATTGGAATTCTTTTTCACAAGAAGATTTCTTATCAAACCAATGTTTAACAATTTGTTGATGAGTCTCAAACTTGCCTTTAGCTTTGGCACAACTTTCTTCTAAGCTCAGTAAGGTATTGATACATTGTTGAATGACTGTACATTCTCTTCCTCGATATTGTTGGGTGAGTTGTAGGGAAGGAAGGTAGATATTCAAGGGTAAAACTACTTCTCTCCCATAGGCAGGGAAGTATGGGGAAGTCCCTATGGAGGTCTTAGGCGTGACACGATCGGCCCATAGGGAATTTGATACACCAATTTATCTGGTGATCAACTATGGTTCATTTAAGGATCCAAATTAGGTTCTTGTTCGTATATTCGGCTAAGTCATTACCTTGGGGATAATAGTTGGTTAAGTACTTAAAAATAATTCCCTTTTCCAAGGCAAAATCAGATAACTTCAAAGATGAAAAATAAGTTGTTTTATCAAACACTAGGGATTTAGTAATTACAAACCTTGTAATGATGTATTGTTCAAGAAAATTAATCACTACCTCTTCATTCACTTTGATCGGTGGTATTTCTTTATTCCAAGGTGTAAAATAATCGGTAGTGGTTAGGATATACCTATGTTGCTTAGAGAAATGGGGATTGATCTCACTAATGATGTCTAGCCCCCATTGTTCAAATGGTTCTTCAGTAGCAGTAGGCTAGAGCGGGATACCATATTTATATTCTCTTCTTGCATATTTTTTTCATGCTTCATATCTTCATGAATATGCATGAGAATATTTGAAAAGCATGGTCCAATAGTATCCATATCTTACCTCTTTGTGAGTTGTTGTGTCTCCTAAAAAATGGCCTCCTGCTGGTTTTTCATGCATGTCTTTAAGGATCTTATCAACATCTTGTTTTTTGAGGCACCATCACTCCATCATAGTTCTTTTTGAATAGGATTCCATGTAGCAAATGATATTGTAGGGATTTAAATCTGAGTGCTCTCTTATGCTTAGCATTAAGGTGATCTAGGGTTGTGCCATGTTGCAGGTAATATTTGATATCGTTATAATATGATGCTTCAATAGATGGAACGTAAGGAACCTGTTGTGTATACATTGTTGGTTCCTCTTGCCATATTTTTTCTTATTGATCTTCATCACCAATATCTTGTGTCACTAGTTTTCAAAGGCCTTGAAATTTCACGATGTTGGATGGTTTAAACTCTAGGTCATATTCTTATAAGGTCATCATCTAATTACCTCGTCTCTCTCCCAACTCTCTTTAGATGAAAAGAGACTTGACCTCTGGGTGAGGGATGATAACTTTTGTGTGATTCTTTAGAATATAAGGTCTAAACCATTTGATAGATTTATGGATAGAAAAATATTTCTTGTCCACTAGTGGGTAGTTCATCTCAATGCCTTGTAGTCCAGTTCACATGAATGCAATGAGATATTCATATTCTTTCTCATCCTTATATGTGAGAAATGTTGCAAGGGAGTGATCAAATGCAAAAGTGTATAGTAAGAAATCCTTGCTGAAATATGGACTTTGCAGAGACGGGGCAACAACTATGGCGAATTTGATATTCCTGAATGATTCTTTCTCCATTAGTTTCCATTTAAACTGAAAATATTTCATAATCATTCTTTGAAGTGCTTTAGCAATTTCGGAAAAACCAAGAATGAGCCTCCTCACAAAATTGATTTTGCCAAAAAATTATTGCATTGATTTCTTACTATGTGGTGGAGGGATTTACATAATGGATTTTTTCCTTCCCAGATCCACCAAAATTTCATCTTTAGAAATCACATGCCACAAAAATATTACTTTTGAATCAACAAACACAGTCTTCTTGGGATTCAATGATATCCCATATTTTTTACATCGTTCAAATATCTGTTTCAGATGTCTTGGATGGTCTTCCCTTTTCTTCGAATAAATAGTAACATCATCGAGTTAAACCCCCACACTTTGACCGATTAACCCTTTGAACATAATATCCATTTCATTTTGGAATGTAGTGTTTGCATTAATCATACCAAAGGGAATTCTATTATATGCGCACATCCCCCACTTGGTCCAGAATGTGGTTTTTAATCGGTCGGGTTCTGCTACGAGAACCTAGTTGTATCATGAAAACTCGTCTTAGTAGTAAAGAAAATAGTTTAGATCTAGATATGAGTTGCAAGATATTCTCTATAGGGGGGACATGATAGTTGTCTTTGTTAGAAGCACAATTCAGGTTTCATAAATCTATGCATAATATGATTTCTCTAGACTTCTTCCTAACAAGCACCATCTTAGAAACCCAATTTGAATGTCAAACTTTGAAAATGATTCGATCATCTAGCAGTTTATTCAATTCCTTTTGGATAAAAGGTTTGAGAGTCGAATGTATCTTTTCGAGATTTTGTTGGAATGGATTGAAACCCTCTTTAATGGGAATCACATGTTGTGTTATTCGGGTATCATAAGTTTTTAGATCGTCATAAGTCCAATAAAAAACATCTTGATATCTCTTAAACAACTATGTGAATGTTTTTTTTTATGCCTTTGAATAGCAGGTGCCCATATTGACATACTTGGAATGTTTAGATGTTCCAAGATTGACCAGAAAGTGCATCATGGTCCAACTGTTGGTTTTTGGGTTGGCAAGCCTCCTAAATTTAGATTTTAGATTGAATAATTTCTCAAGAGTCAGAACATTCTTTGGGACATAGTTTTCTTTTACTTTTTTTGATTCATCCCGATAAGTCAACAGTTCTTGATGATGGAATTCATCATTGATCACTACATATTGAAAAGTATTTGAACTGCTGAAAAAGTTGATAATTTTAATATCACTATTGAATAATCACCAATTTGTGATGTTGCCTAGTATGGAGGGATTGGAAATCATTTCAACCCAAAAACCATCATCAGGGGGAATGACCTTAGATACAATGTTGGCCAATATATTTGCATCTATATTTTGATTACGAGGTTTAGAAGTAACGTTGAATGCATCAAAAGAGTAAATAAAATTTCATACCTCTTGTTGATATGCTTTGAGATGCGAGGATGAGCAATGGATGGTATTTCTTACCTGCCGAATGATTATTTCTGACTCACCAAACTCTTTGAGATATTTCACCTTGAGATTAATGGCCCTTTTTATACCTTGGACTAAGGATTCATATTTTGTAGTGTTGTTGGTGCATTCAAATTCTAGGTGGAAATATATGAGTGTCTTACGTTGTTCAGGGTCGATCAAGAACATCCTGCTCTGGCTCCTTCTTGTGTATTAGAGCCATCAAAGAACATCGACCACTTGTCATAAATTTTTGGTTTATTAATTGAGCTAAAACCTAATTTAGTTAATATGTTACAAGCACTATTATGTGTTCGTGGAAGGAGTTCATATTGTAAATATCGTTGTACCTTATATTTATGAGCTTCATAATAGCCATGGTTAGTTTCGAAGAAATAATTACCCAATACGGAATTTGAAAAGCTAATAGGTTCATTCTTACAATAGATATACATCAATACATCTATAAAACCAAGTTGCTTGCAATGCACTTTACTAAACACAACACATGTTTGTGTTTTTAGTGTGTTATTTTCCCCATAAGTAGTGCATCTGAGCAACATGTGTTGATATGTAAACTTTTTTGGATATTCCACTGAAACAGTTCATCGCAACAGTTATGATAAATAATTGAAATATTTATTATTAAGGTTATTTTTCCTTTATATTTCCATAAGATTTAGTTATTGATTTTTCTGCGTATGAATGAAATAGATAAAATGTTGAAAACAGAGAAAAATAAAATACAATCACACCATTCACAAATAAACACAAGATATGACCTGAGAAACCGAATATGGGAGAAAACCCATCTAGAAGGTGAGGTTTCTCTACTCTCTTTTCTTTGGTACATAAATGATGCAAGCACAAAGAAAGAGGCACTCTTTGTGGAGTTGCCTTAGACCTATGGCCTGTATGGTTGCTACAAAATATCTCCTATTCTGTTATTCTCACAAAATACCACTCTCATACGTTTGGCTCAACTATGGAACAAGATACAATGAAAAATAATGGAACTCCTTCTCCTCCTAATGGTCTGGTATTTAACATAGCTCAATAGTAATCTAGGAGTAGGGTTTTGACTTCCTCAACCTTCAATTGTGATAAGGTTTTGGAAATTTTAGAATTTTCTTATAAAATACACTACGTGGCTAGCCCCACATGTCTAAGTAATGGAGGCTAACATGGCATCCACTCGCACCATGGTGATCAATATGGTAGGTCAACTTGCGGGAGGCATAAATTTCTCATACGAACTCTGATTGACAAACAATATGCATCAATGGAAAGGTATTGGTGTGTAGAATATATAATATTCCTACATATTAAGGTTTGGACCAAAACAAAGTGTCATTTTATGCCTCAATGGACCCAAATTTCCAAAGCTGGACCAACCGTCGAAATGGCCCTACAAGCTTATTCCTCTAGTTTTTCCACCCATAAAGTAATAAGATATATGAAAAATAATATAATGATCCAATATGGATCATACCTCCCCATTTCTGGATACTTTTGGTCCCCAAAACATTTACTGAATGAGGTGAGGAAATGTTTCCTCTACCTTCTCCCTGGAGTACCACTTTCCTTTGCCTAGAAGTTCTCTTTTCAACCCAATCTACCAAATCTCATACTGCCCCTGTCTTGTAGTTCTGGACCACTTTTGCAAAAACGTGTCCTCTGCCAAATCTACCTAATTATCTGGTGCTAAGTCCTCTATGGAAGGTAGGACATAATCCTCCTACTAATCCAACATGGAAGTCTCATAAAGTTTGAGATTCTCCAAATTCACTATTGATTAAATGTGCATGTACGAGGGTAGACTAAGTTTGTAGGCGTTATCTCCCACCTTTTCCAATGCCTCATAAGGACCATACCACATAGCCTTGATATTCTTACCAGGACCCTGTATCCTTTCCTTATTTAGTTGTAAACATACTCTGTCTCCCACTCTAAATGTTCTCTCTGTTCTATGTTTTCCATGCCTAGCATTGTACTTTTCTTGTGACTTCTTAAGTGCCTCTTGTACTTGTAAATGGATCTGTCTGATCTTCTCAACAAATTTTTATTATTTTAATGCATCTCATGTGAGTTCCTCCCTCACTCCTCCTTGTTTTCCATACATAGCATATAAGGGTAAAGGTGGAAAATACCCAAAGACAGTTTTAAAAGGTGACTTACCAGTAGAAGTGCCAATTTATCTATTATAAGAGTGTTGTATATAGATCAAATTTTCATCCCAAGTATTCTAATGCTTCTGATTGTAACCCCTCAAAAGATATACCAAATTCATGTTGACTACTTATGTTTACCCATATGTTTGTGGATGGAATTTTGTAGACCTCTTCAACTTAGTGTCCATCTTCTCCCATAATGTAGTCCAAAATGGACTGAGAAATATGGTATCCGTATCTAAGATGATGCTCCTTGGTATCCCAAAGTGCACCCAGACCTGTTCAAAGAAAAAGTTTTTTGCTTCATGTCACTTTATGGTAATCTTACAAGGCATGGGAATGCACATTTTGTTCAACCTATCAACTACCACAAATGAATAGTCTTACCCCTTCCATGTGGTTAGTAGACCTCCTACAAAATCCATGGAAATTATTTCCCAAGGTCGAGTGGGTACAAGTAAGGGATTGTATAGACCTTGCTTCCTATTATTGGGATTGATAGTACAACAAAGTATACATACTATAATATATCATGGTACATCTTCTTACATTATGGGCCAGTACACATACCTTTGTAAATTAGAAACTGCCTTCTAAACACCAAAATGTCTTGCAACCTTGGAGGTGTGAGCCTCTCTGATAAGTTGCATTTGTTCACCTTTAGCAACACAAAGATTTTCAAGCTTGTAAAGTAAACCATTATGGAAATTATATCCATCCTTTTTGTCACCTTATTCTATATGAATTTGGCCCTATAGCTATTGGAACACCTCCTTGAAGTCCTCATCTTATATGTATGCCTCTTTGTATGCATCATGGGTAAAAGGATCCATGTGCATCAAAGTTCCCAAAGTTGTAATATTGGATATGGGTGGTTGTGAAAGCATGTATCCCAAATTATTTTTTCTACCCTTCTTATAATTTATGACTAAATGAAATTGTTGTAAAAACCCCCACCCACTTGTAAAGCTTGGTTTTTTGTAGCTTACTCTAGGCCTACAAATAATGTAGTGGTTGGTGATCTATGTGGATGATGGTCTCCTTGCCCATAAAATAGTGCTTCCACTTTTTTACAGCTTGTACCAAGGCATAGAGCTCCATTTCATAGGTAGGTTAGTTGAGAACGACCCCATGAAATAATTCATAATAATAAAATACGAGCCTTCCTCACTGCATCAGTACTACTCCCATTGCATACTCACTTGCATATGTCTCCACTTCGAAGGGATTCTGAAAGTTTTGTAGTGCAAGTACTAGTGCTTGAATGATATTTATATTTATCTCATCAAAGGATTTCTTTTGATTCTTCCCCCATTGGAAACTCTTACCACTGTTTGTTATGCCATGGAGTGATGTAGCTACTACTGAAAATGAAGCTATGAACTTCCGCAAGTATTGTTCTACCAAAAAAAAACTACTAACTTCAGTGAAATTTGTAGGAACTAGACATTTCATGATGGCCTCCATATTTTCAAGATCTATCTTGAGCTCACCTCCACCAATCACATACCCCAAATACACCAAAGACTATTGAGAAAACTTGCAATTCTTGGGATTCGCTAGAAGATGGTGATTTTTTAGAGTTTCTAACACCTTCATAAGATGTGAGATATGCTCCTCCCAAGTAATGCTATAAATTATCATATCATTCAAATAAACAATAACAAATCAATCTAGATAAGGGCATAAAAAATCATTCATCAATATCATAAATTTAGTTGGTTTGTTGCATAAACCGAATGGCATAACCAACCACTCATACAAACCTTGTCTTGTATTGAAGGAATTATTCCGTGTATCTTCTTCTTTGACTCATACTTGGTGATATCCTAATTTAAAATCCATCTTAGTGAAGTACTTGGCATGTTTTAGTTGGTCCAATATATCATCAATCCTTGGCGAGGGTATTGATTCTTCAGTGTTATCTTGTTCAATTCCCTAAAATCAATACACATTCTCCAAGTTCCATCCTTATTAGGAACAATTATGATGGATGACTCAAAAGATGAGGTACTTGGTTGAATCACACCCTCATCCAACAATTGTTGCAATTTCTTCTTCACTTCATTCGCTTCTAGAACAGATTATCTATAAATCCCAATATTCATGAATGGGGAGTTTAGTAATAATTGTATTTCATGTTCCACATCCCTCTTGGGTGGTATCCTTTTAGGATTCTTGAACATTCCTATTTTTTCCTGTAGAAACTCCTCCAACTCATGTTTCTACTCTTTAGTACACCCCTCCAGGGATGCCTCCACTCTCATTGACTCATCATCAAAGTGATTTTCTCTTAAGAAAATAAAAAAATATTTTTTACTAGACCTAATAAACTTCTTGGTTTGGTTGGCACTTACCAGTGAGATGTTTGACTTGTATTTATGTGCGTTAATGATGTAGGAATTCCCATACTTGATTAGTCTGTACTAGTTAGATCTACGCATGAAGATTTCATCCCTCATATACATGTAGGGGATTCCAAACACTACTCCACATACATCAAGGGGTACTAAATCCAATTCCACTTCATCAACAAAATTAATACTTACAACAAATTTAATCTTACATTGTTTCATTACCTTTATCTATGCATCCTTGTTTACCCAACCCAATGGATAGGGGCTAGTATGATCATAAACCTCCAATACAATCTTTTTGACCAAATCCATTGCTATGAGATTAGCTTGTGAACCAGAGTTGAACAAAGCATCTATATTGGTATTCTTGACCTGAATCTTGATGTGGAAGATCTTGGTCATCTCCTTCTCTTCCTAGTGATGAAGGATAATCAAATTCACCTCTTGCTGCATATATGTGCAGAGAAAATTTCCATCCACGCCTAAGCTACTTTCAACCTAATTCCTCAAATCTATGGCTAGAATGCTTTTTTCTTTCCATGATTCTTATGGTTCTTCATGTTCATCTCTGGATGTAGTTTCCAACATTTTTCCTTGGTGTGGCCATCAATGTTGCAATGATTCCAGTGGTTTTTGGGATATTTTCTCTGATTTGCAGTGGTTGTTGTCTTCTTATATTTTCCCCATTTCCATTTCTTCTTCCCCTCCTTGGAATCTTCCTGGTGATCTTTCTTCTTCTAACCACTTGGTTTCCCTTTATTTTGGCCTATGTTTTCTAGGTACTATGCATGTACACATGATTCATCCACTGTCTTTGGCTTAAAGATAATCATATTCTTTCATAGATGATTGTTTAAACCCCCCAGATACTTGAGGAGTACATCTAGCTTCTTGGGAGAGATACCCAACATGATGGCCATATTTCTGAACTCATTGGTGTACTCATGTACCCTCTGCCCCTACCTCTATCTACATTAGTGCCATCGGATCCATTGGTCCTCCACACACCCAATAGGGTATAATTGGGACTTGATGAGGGTTTTGAATTCCTCCCACCTAGTTAATGGGGGATTGCCCTCCATCCTAAGTGTTTCTATGTGTCTTTCCCACCAAGTTAAGGCAAGGCCCTCTAACTTCAATCTAGCAAATGAAATCTTCTTCCCTTCATCTATAGGGTAAACACTAAAATAAACTTCTAGTTGTTGCAACCAATGATTTAGTTTAATGCATCGATCTCACCTTGGTATGAATTTATGTCCACTTTCACTTCCATATTGAATAGGAACTGTGAAGGATTCATGCCACTCAAACTCAACTACTCTTTCTCATATTTTTTCCATGATTCCTTTCCTAAGTCTTCTCGATCTCCCAATTTCCCCTCCGATCCAATCTCTGAGTTAGAGCCTCCATCGTCTTTGAAATGTCTGAGATTTCTTACTAGATCCTCTATGAGGAGGTTCATATTGTGATTGATGTAGGAAAATTTCACTTTCAATCACTCAAATATCTCTTATGCTAGATCTCGAGAGTTATCATGAACAAACTCATCTGCCATGGCTAAGGTTTTTACTACTTCTCTTTAAGACGATTCCCAAATCCTACAACTTCCCACAAATACCCAAAAAGAAAAAACTACTATGATACCATTATGATCTATAAATTTTCATGGATATTCCACTGGAACAGTTCATCATAACATATCTGATAAACAAATAAAATATTTATTATTAAGGTTATTTTTCCTTTAGATTTCCAAAATATTTAGTTACTGATTTTTCTTCTTATGCATCAAATAGATAAAATGTGGAAATTAGAGAACACTGAAACACAATCACACCATCCAAAAATAAACACAAGACACGACCTGGGAAACCCAATACGGGAGAAAACCTAGCTAGAAGGTGAGGTTGCTCTACTCTCTTTTCTCTAGTATAGAAATGATGCAAGTAGAAAGAAAGAGGCACTCTCTATGGAGTTTCCTTTGACATGTGGCTTGCATGGATTCTAAATAATATCTCCTCCTTTGTTATGCTTAGAGAATACCACTCTCAGATTTTTTTCTCAGCTATGGAACAAGATACAATTCAAAATAATGGAACCCATTCTCCTCCTAATGGCTTGATATTTAACATAGCCCGATAGGCATCTAGGGGTAGGTTTTGATTTCCTCAACCTTAAATTATGATAAGGCTTTGGATCTTCTAGAATATTCTTATAAAATACACTATGTGGCTAGCCCCACATGTCTAAGTAATAGAGGATGATGTGGCATCCACTCGCACCATGGTGATCAATATGGTAGGTCAACTTGTGGGAGGCATAAATTTCTCATACAAAATCCAACTGACGAACGGTTTGCATAATTGGAAAGGTATCAGTGTGTAAAATATATAATCTTCCTACCTAGTAATGTTTAGACAAAAAAAAAGTGTCATTTTATGCCTCAAAATGGCTCTGGAATATTTCAGATGGTTTTTTTGACCCAAATTTCCAAATTTGGACTAGCTGTCAAAATGGCCCTACAAGATGATTCTTCCAATTTTTCCACCGAGAAAGTACTGAGATATATAAAAAATAATATAATGATCCAATCTATATCATGGTGAATTTTAATACCAAGACAATTGTTCATCTAAATATTGTGGTGTGTTGATGTGGTCAAGATGCACCATTAAGTGAAGAATAGACACCAAAATATAAAAGGTGGGCTGCACTAATTAAATTGCATGATACTTGATTCTCCATGTGCCTTTTTGCTATTTCCCATCCACTTAAGTATTCTAATTTAGTTGTAGATGACACATTCATTCAACCTAAAGGCACTAGGGAATGCAACTTGATTTACCCTTTATCTCCATGGCATGTTTATGGTTATTGGAGGTAAATCTTAAACCTTTGAAGTGAAATAATGCATACATATTATTAAGAAAAATAGAAATAAAAAAAATGGACAAAACACAATGCATAGAGATTTACCTTGGAACCCCTTATTTGGGAAAACCATCAAACCTTAGATTTGCATCTCTCTTCTCTTCATTGTATTAACTTGATTATACATAATACAATATTTAGGTATTTTGTAGCATCCAAAATCCTAATTCATTAATTTGATTTAGATTACAACCCTAATCCTTAACTAGGATTAGATTACAGTGGGCCAAAAAACCAGTGGCTGAAACATGAAAAAAATGAACCAAAAATGACCCCACAAAATATAACCATGTAAGTAATATAACACACTTCAAACATTCTCCCACTTATTGTTTTCTTTTCAAATAGGGGGTCCAGGTTTTATAAGATCAACAATTTAGGATAGAAATGCCCATTCCTTCTCTACACCAAGGGAACTTCTTAGTACTAAGATAATTTGCCAATGAGTATGCAACATTCTTCAAAGTGTCAACCTTCACTAGCAATACCTTTTTATCTTAAACCATGTCTCACACAAAGTGGTATTGAAAATCAATATGCTTTGTTTTAGAATGATAAGTAGGGTTGTTTGATAGAAATATTGCACTCTAACTGTCATAGTATATCCTTACAACTTGCTATACAAACCCAATACTTGAACTCAATCTTTGTAACTGTATAAATTTCTTACTTGCATGGGTGGTTGCCATGTATCCATGTTATATAGTTGACAGTGCAACTATAGCCTCCTCTTATTCATCCAACTGATTTCTCCTCCAAATAATTTGAACACATAATTGTTTATATATCTTTTATGATCCATATCTCTAGCCTAGTCTCTGTCAACAAAACCATGTACATATAACACTCTATCTGGTCGAGGTCTTCTTTGGTAGAAACTTGCATGATCTGTATTGCCACACAAATATCCAAAAAATATCTTTACAAATATATCTACTCAAAACTCCCACTATAATGGAAATCTATAGTGTAGTACAAACTATTGCATACACCAAACTACCAACAACATTAGCACAAGGAACACATGACATGTTCTCTTCCTCTTCTCATGTCTTGGGACTCTAATCTACAGATAACTTTGCACCTACAAGAATAGGGACCTTGGTTGGTTTACATTCCTACTTATAACACCTCTGCAATATTTTCTCAACATATTTCCTTAAATTAAACCAGTGTTTCATGTTTTCCTAATCTCTTTTAATTTCCATGCCTAGAATAAAATTCTCAGCACCAAGATCTTTCATATCAAATTTAGAAGACAGATAAGTTTTAATATCCTTGATGATTTCCTTGTTTTTTTAAATCAACAACATATCATCGACATACATGACTACATAAATAAAATCATCACCAACTAGCTTGGAATACACATAGTGATAATTTTTTATTCTTGACAAACCAAGTCCCAATATGTAAGTATCAAAATTTTGTTACCAGTTCTTCGATATTGTTTTAATCCATGCAAGGACCTTTTCATCTCTCAAACTAGCTCTTTCTTTCCCTTCACTGCAAAACCTTCTAGTTTTTTCATGTAGATTTCTTTTTCAAGATCCCCATGTAGGCATGATGTATTCACATCCATTTTATTTACTTCAAGATAAAAAGAAGTAGCAATAGAAAAAAGAAATATAATAGAATTTAATCTAGCAACACAAGAAACAATTTCATAAAAATCAATTCCCTCCACTTGAGAATATCCCTTTTCTACTAAGCGAGATTTCTACTTCTCTACTTTACCTTATGCATTCAAATTCTTCTTAAACACCCATTTTATACTAAAATATTTTCTTCTAGCTGGAAAATAAACTAGATCCCAAGCCTCAATTTTATCCAAGGCAACCATTTCTTCAACCATGGCCATATTCCAGAGCTTACTATCCTCTAAATCCACTGCCTCCCAAAAATTTATGGGATCATCATCAATAATATATAAATAAAAAATAGAGTGAAAATGAGGTGGTTTGTACCTTTCCAGTTTCCTTCTTTCTTGAATTAATCTCCTCAAATATGGAGTATGAGGTTCTTCTTCTTATTATTTGTCTTCTTCTACTGAGTCATATTTTTCATCCTCCAACTCAATTTTTATTATCTTTGGTTCTTTTTCCCTTGGAAGGAATTCCTATTTGGGAACATATTTAACCTCTCTAAAAACAACATCCCAATTGTAGACAATCTTCTTAGTTACTAGGTTCCAAAGTTTATAACCTCTTATATCATCTTTACATCCAAAAACGATACAGTTTTCATTGTTATTATCTACATTACTCCTATTTTCCTTTGGAACATGTACATAAGCATCACAACCAAAAAATATAAGATGTTTAAGAGAGGTTTTATTACCATTCAATGCCTCATGTGGATTTTTGTCAATCAATGTTGATCAGGGTGTTACACGTCAAAATTCCTCACTTCGATAATGTCACATTCTCATTGTCGCAAGTGTCGCACTTTTTTCACAAGTGTTGTAAATGTCACATTGCAAATGACAACATTGAAACACTTGATACATCCTCTAGAACATGTTGGAAGGAGAAACCATATCATTTTACAAACTAAGCAAAATGTTTTTCCTTGAGAAATGGTCATCTTAATGAACTTTTTGAAGATCAACGCTCCCCTTCTCATGTGTTGAGAGTGCTAGTGCTCCCTGTCCATATAGTAGGGAGTGTTGTAGTGCTTTGTTGCCAGTTTTGAGGGAGCGTCGATTGGTTGAGAGAATCATGGGAAGAAATCCCCCTTATCTCTAAAGAAAGATATAGATGATTCAAGTTGGTTTGGCTCGAATCCAAGCTTGTGGTTGCATCTAAGGAAGCTGCCACAACTAATGGAGTCATATCCTCAACTTATTCCAAATATAACTAAGGTGGTTGAGCCTCTCAAATCCTATAAAAGAAGTCATTCTCATGGTAAATAAGAAGAGAATAATCAACAAAAAGTATTTTCTTTTTGATCGTGGGTCTTTTGAGTAAGGGGTTGGACAAGGAGGACTCGGAGAGGTTGTTGCAACTGCATCTATAGAATGTAAGTGCCTTGTAATGTTCTCACTAATATATGCTTGTCCTTCCTTCAAGTTTGTGTATTGTTGCATATACTTGCCTATTATAGATAAAATTAGTTTAAACTAATCCTGATAGAGTAGGAAGTATGTGTTTTCTTCATTGTCCCTTGGATTGCAGATATCATTAAGGAGCTTGAAGATCAAGTTCAACCTAGATTAAGTGAGGACAAGATTCAGAAAAGGTACATCATACTTTATTCCTCTTTTCCCTTTGCCTAGTTTAATTACATTTAAAGGAATTTTAGTGTCCAATGTTATCATCTTTCTATCTTGGTAGTAGGGGTCTAGAATCCAAGAGGATATTCACCTCTCCATAGGAGAATTTTTCTACAACAGAAATTGGCGACTCCATTAGGGATGCGAAGCTTTAAGTTTTGGTTTCTTTCCTTGGTTTTTTTCTTTTATTTTTTCTCATATTTAGATACTTCTTGTTGTATTTTCTCTTATATACATCTGTTGTCATTATTGAAGTTGTCTCACAGAGACAGTTGATAAAAATTCCTGAGTTTTTCATTTTTTGGGTTGTTCCCATGTTTTCTCAGAAAGCCACGCCCTCTCTAGTTATAGCCAGAGCATTGATTTCATGATCGACGCTCCCCTATAGTGTGTTAGGGAGCATTGTAGCACTTTGGTGTTGTGATAGCCAGAGCATTGATTTTTCCTCATCTTGAAAAATCATTAACTGCCTTTGTACTGGGTGTGATTTTTGGGTGTTTCCTTTTAACTCAGAGCTTGTTTTATTAGTTTATGTCTTCTGTCAGACCTACAACTTTCTTATTTTAAAACCTTTTGATATTTGATTGGATTTTATTGTATTTCCTTGTTGCGAAATCACCCTTTTTCTTCATATTTAGGGTTCATTTTGATGTTTTTTCATTCATCTGATCGATTAAAGATTGTTGCAAGGAAACTCAGAGATCTCTTTACTATTTTAATTGATCTCTGATCTTCATATATTTCCAGGGAATTTATTAAGTCTATTTTGGTTTCCTTTTTGGAAACTTTAATTTTTTTTTTACCTCTTATTGACTGTTTTGAGAGTGCCTTTTTTTTATGTGATTCTTGCTTCCCATTGTCTAAAGTTTCAATAGTGAAATTATTTTTATTATTCACATACTAAACATTAAACCAAATCAACTCACATTCATAATCAAATGAAAGGATACTTTTTACGATTGGTTTTTGGATACCGGAAAATATTTCTTTATAATTTAGCACTTAAATGGATTCTTGTTGAAAACAAATTGCATGAAATTTTTGCATTCTTGTGTTTGGTAATGAAAGAAATAAATATCTTCTCCTTCCCATAAATAGAAGTTCATCAAAATAATTTTTTTCTTATCATTATTTTTCTTCTTTGGGATTTGAGTCACAACATCATTAGTTTCATTCTCATTCACCTCTGTGTAAAGAACATCCACTAAAATCAATGCTAATTAAAAATCGATCTAGAAACTTTTTCTTTTTAGATTCTTTACACCAACAATAGACTAGGACTAGCGCTTTGGATTAGGTTGTGAGAATAACTCTCCAAAGAATTCAAGACAAACTTAGCATCTTGTGATAGGGAGAGTAAATCCAATTTTCATATAAGCATCGTTGGGATCCCCCTCTCACACAGGGGTTACACACGAGGTCATGTTCAGGAGAGCAACAAATATTATCCCTTTGAGGATTAACTATTCATAGTAGTAAGATCGTGTTTTGGGGGGTTCTTATTGAGGTCCAACTATTTTCATTTGGTCTCGATGCTTCATGAATTCTGAATCTATTCGGGGTCCCTTGGAGTTCTATCAGTCCACTTATCCTCGATTATCTTGAAGGATTTTAGACTTGTTATCCTTCCCATACATTCGTACTGGACTTTCAACTGTACCCGCCCAAACACTGACTACAAGTTGGTTTCCTTAGTAGCCATAATATTTAGGGTCCTTACACAAGGTGACGATGAAGGGAAGTCTTCATTGTACTTGCAACAGACGTTGGTCAAACTCACTCGAGCTCCTTGGAGGGTAAATCCACGATTGTTCTGTGGAATCTTGCACCAATGCATAAGTCCATTAAGAAGGTCACCAACATAACTGATCCACCCGCTCATATCCTAGCCCCTTCTCAATTTGATCAAGCGATGTTGGATTTCATCACCAACTAGTACGGTCATTGAGAGAAGGTATTGTTTGCTTGTTGGTTCTTCTAGATTTTTAGAGAGTGTTTTTTATTTATTTAATTGTTTTTCAAGATTGAGACTATAGACGATAAAGGTCTTCGTAGATCACATAGGATGCAAGGGATGCCTTTGGAAGGCTATGAACCCTTACCTCCTAATTCACCTGAATATTTTTACCATGAAGAGGTATAAAATCATCTGGATGTTGGGAGTGTTGTTACTCCTTTGTTAAAAAATCCTGCAAGAACCTTGGTTATGACTAAGGATCCCATTCCTCTTATTAACCCTATGTCACAAGTTCCTATCGATCCACTCCTTCAATTGGAATCATTAGGTAATGTCATAGAAGAAGAGTTTCCTCATCTACCATCGAGACCATACACCGAGACACATATGGAAAACAAACAACATGATTATAATGATGAGTACACGACCCTTGTCCAATTTACTGACATGGTAAATCCACAACAAACACATGTTCCTTCCATTTGGATAAATCCATCGGGATGTGATCTTTACAAACAATTCAATTTTAGTCGACCACCTCTTGACCCTCTTACCTCTACTAGTGCCTAGGTAGGCCCGTCTGGTCAGACTATTGAATGTCCCATCGAACAAGTAATCAATATTGCTTCTACATCAGTACAAGTCCAAAGTAACACTAGATTCATAATTCCTAGTCATACACAAGGTACTTTGACGGTTACTCCTACCACACCAATTTTTCAACCTACAACTCCTTATGTTCCACATAATCCTGTTGGAACACCTATACATCACAGAATGCAAAACCCTACCATACACACACACTCAACTATGGGAGAAATCATGAATGGGGGGAAACCATTGTCCAGTGGGCATGTCCCTCCTAGGGGAAAACTAACCTTACACATACCCATTGGGGGAAAATCCCCTTATATTAGTCAAACCCTATTTTTCACTCAAGCTATGGTAGGGGGACAACCACCTTTCTCCAGAAACCCTTCACAATCTTGGGGGCCACCCCAAGGAGGTATGTTTCATCAACCTTATCAAGGAGGACCATCATACTCTAACCTACAAGGAGGAGTACCAAATCCTAATCCTTCTGGATTACATTCTGGAAAACCTTTTCTGGGTGTCCCGAATCCCACTTGGGGTCCTCGAGGAAAACCATATTATCCTCCCCAAGGGTCAACTGTCTACCCTCCATAAGGACAAAATGTTTACCCCCCTATTGACGGGCGAAAATGAACGCTCGCCAACTGGAAGAGTGGATCCGGTCCGGGGTTGTCTAACTAACCCAAGCCGTTTGGGATGATCCACCCTGACAGGTTTAGTGGCTCCGTTGGCCGAACTAAGTCCTAGGAAAACAAAAGAAACTAACTAAATGAACTAATCTAAATGGAAACAACTATTAAAGAAAACTAATAAAGAAATCTAAAATAAATATATACAATCTATTGCCTAATATTATACAATAATAATTCTGTGAAATTAATTATCAGCTATCAACACAATCTTAATCACAAATGTACAACATTTACAGATTACAGATTTTAAATGAAAACCTGCAAAAATCATTTGTAAGCTGTCCTATGACAGAAAAACTATTGTTTTTTGATTTTTATATCTTTTATGCGAAAGAAGAGAAATAAACAAAACTAACTAAGCTGAGTAATTAAAATAATAATCCTAACTATAAATCTGAAAAATATATATATCTAAACTACTTAAACAACACTAATATACTAACCTGTAATAACGCTTTCCAATTTGTCCCTTGCAAAGTATCCGATTCAGCTGTTCGATGGGAGGAAACCCACACCAGATTTTCCACAAGCTTCTTGTAAACAGGAAGCAGCAGTGCTCTTTTGAATATAAACGACAGGACAAACAAGACATAAAAAATGACAACAATCTTATAATTTACAAATCATCACATTTGGATAAATCTGTGTGCAAAGATTTGTACAAAATGATTCATTTAATGAAGAAGGTAAACCTTTAATTCCTTAAATTGAAACAAAGTAAATGTTGTACTTTTTAAAATAAGAGAGATCAGATATGGACAACACATAAACCAAATCACATCAACCTGCAATGAATCATTATAGCTAAAGTAGTCGATAATTGATTGCAAATTGATATGAAGAAAACTTGAAATAAAAGTTTGATATATTGAAAGTTAAACTTGTTACAAGACATCGACTTTCATCCCAGTCTATATCATCATAAATCCATAGTCTTCTTCTCCCCATAGTGATGATGGTTCCATTACAAAAAAAAACAAGTATTTAAAGGCCACAGGGTAAAACATCTCTGTGGGAATTATCAAAGCAGTTTACAAAAAATCTGGGAATAATCTCCCAAGTCCCTATTTTTTGCCTATGACTAACAACTGAAAACTATATCTAAACTGCTACAACATGTCCAATTTGTCAATGAAATTCGTAGGTACCTGTGATCAGACAAGAATACACAAGTTTAGATAATGTTTTATTGATAAAATTAACAAAAATCTAAATTTTAAGACTTGCTACAGAATCTTGCGATTCTGTAGCTGGTCTAATTTGAAAACAGAATTATTTTTAATCAATCCAAATCTAATAGAAATATATCGAACCTATTAAACCAAATATTTAATTACTAATTCCAAACAAAGCGAATCATTCATACCACAACAAATCAAAACTTGTATGCAAATTGAAACAAATGAAATCGTAATTGAATTAATCAAATGATAATATGATATGTGAGATTTGCCAATTTTTTTTTATTACCAATTCAGAACATACAGAATCGATTGGCAATTGGGGAACCAACAAAATCATCTCTTGAACCAATTTCAAAACAAACTATAATCGATTTAGCTAAGTCTTTCATACGAATTCAATAGAGACAAAATATGTCAATCCGAACTTAATAGAATTATTTTTTGAATCCAAACTAACAGAGCCATATCAAATCTGTCTTTGATACCAATCCAACTCATGCTAATTCAAGGCACACAACAATCGTTTGCAAATCAAATAAAAAAGGAACGAATTGAACTAACTCGGGGGTCGACACAATCGTTATGCGAAATCGTATCAATCAAAACATAGCTACACGATTTTAGGAAACAAATCTTTTGTATAGGTCGCATGCCATCATAATCCAAAAATAAAATATTTATTCAAAACGAAACAAAATCGTTTCTTGAATCTATTCAAATAGAACTTAAACGAAACCAACCAATCGGCCACCCTAATTCAAATGTACAGAATAGTTTCAAAAGAAAATCAAACAGAATAAAAAACAAATCAATCATTTATACTAATCTGAGAACAATAAAATCGCATTAACCAAATCATAGATGTGTCCAAGTTTAGCAAACAAATATTCTGTACATGATTCATAACGATATCATTTTTGGTAAAACTAAAATAACAGAGTTGTTTTGAATCTATTAAAAACGAACAGAACTAATTGAAGACAAAACCCAATCGGTTATATTAATTCAAACCAAATCATAAAACAAAACCGATGTTGAAACACATACCTGGGCAGTAAGAAAATGTTTCGATCATGATAACTTTGAATTGACAAAGGCCGTTATTGCTTCTCCATTTCTGAAGACAATTGAACCAATGGTTTTTTGTTTCTTCTCATTGGCCTGTAACCTGTCGTTCTCCTTTGATAACACAATAACTCGTTCCTCTAACGATTTGATCTTAGATTACAACAAGGGAACGTCAGTGTAATAACATTCAATCCAAGCATTACATTGAGCACACGGTGATTGATCGGGCTTTGGCATCACAGGAAAGGGTTCTTTCAAGTTACCAGGGGTTCGATTGTGAAGCTTAATTCTCGGGTAGTTAGGGTCGTTCTTGAGGCATGGAGGTAAGTTGGAGACATAGTCATAGGTTTCCATAGAGCATAGGCCATGAGAATAGGGATACTCCTCAGTCAAGAAATGTTCAATTTCGGAGTCCTCGTCCTCGCTCAGCACTATTGGCTTCTGGTCAATGTTTTGCTTGGGTTTGTTCCTAGCACATCTGGATATCCATCGTGCATTTTTCTTCCCCTTATTGTTGACACCAGTATCACCCTTACCTTTCTTTTTCATAGGCTTTTTAACGGCCTTAGTATTGTCTTTATTACACGGGTCGGCCATGGTATCGGGTAGGTCGAGGTCGGGGAAATTCAAGGGTTTGACAGGGGGTAGAAGGATATGAAATGGCACGGCTAGCCCAACTAGAGTTTCAGTAACCACAACCTTGTCCACTTGGATAGACTCGGGAGTGGCAAAGCCATTCCTTGATAGGAAGGCTTGCCAACTATCACCACTAAGGCTCAAATGGTGGACGATAATGAGTTTGATCAAGCAGTGATGGAAAAGGCTGCTATCATCTTTCTCACGCTTGAATCATTTAGACATTTTGTAAAGACTGTGAAAAGATAATGTGGCATATTCAAAGGGTAGTCTATAAAATTCATCAACAACCGAAGGTGATACAAAAATACCAAGCCATAACGACCTTCACAGGTCACAAAATGCTTAAAAATTGCCAAAAGATCATGCCACCTGGGTTTGAGGGTAGCAAGAGGCATACCTTTATCGCAGCTAACAATTTTTCTCGATGTGAATAAGAGCGGCCACGACACCTCGTCGACTTTGGAATTTTTAAACCACCTTTTCCTTGTAGCTAGTAGTCCTGTAGCTGAGCTTATGAATTCCTCATTTAGCTCGAGATGTATGTCTCCGACCTTAGCCCTGCATCCGTCAAAGGTAAGGGCGAACTGTTGGGAAACCGAAAGGTTAAAACCCTCAAATCTCTAGATAAACACCAGCCAACCACTATTTTCCAAATCTTCACGGTTGTTAGCACTCTGTAATTTTGCCCAAGGCTGAAAAGGCAAACACAGAGGCAACATCAGAACCGCTTCGAGTCTTGGATCTAGCCCTCCAAGACTCAGAGAGGGATCTCTCTGTATGATGTAGCTTTGTTTGAAAATGATATTAGGCTAGGTAATGAGAACAATGGGTTTTGTTGTGAAAAGGGTTTATAAATTGGTTGAGACAGCTTACACATCCATTGGGCTATGGGGTCTGCAATTAATTAGGAATGAAATACAACCAGAAGTGCTGAAGAAATCCTTCACAAGGCGAGATAACACACTCACTGGATCTTCAATAGTTTAAATGATGATCAGAAGAAAGAGAAGGAAATAACTCCAACCAACAAGCACTTAAGAATCTCTTGATTGAAGATATTTAGAAGATGAACATTCAAATCTGTAGAATCGGAAG